>CAUJNA010001558.1:0-142500 GCA_963377175.1 Effrenium voratum
GATGCTCAGCGTGTCGTCGCCGTTGGCAAGCGCAGCAGAGAGAGGAGCCACGAAATGCAGGTTGCGAACGACGTTGCTTCCGCGAAGGAGCTCCAAGTTGTGAAGCCCGCCCAGGCCGGCGCGTTAACAACTCCGCCGCCGGAAAGCTGCAGGGCGGCGAGCTCCGCGAGGATTGCGTCGAGGGCGCTCTGGAGCGCGGTCTCGCTGGCGGAGAGCGCGGCGTTCGTGGCGTACGAGGCCAGCAGCGTCGCGTCGGCCTTGGAGGCCTGGAGCGCCGTGTTGCTGGCGTCCCGGCTAGCAAGCTGCGCTGCGACGAAGGCCTCGGTGGCGAGGCCCAGCAGCGCATTTGCTATCTTCGTATCTCCGTCCAGCGGCGTGTCCAACCCGTCCACCGTGGAGAGCAGGGCGGCCAGCGCGCTGGCGTCCGCCTTGCCGGCGAGGGCGGCGTCCAGGGCTGCCGTGGTGACGGCGCCCAGGAGAGCGGTCGAGTTCTTTGAGTCCACCTCGGAGGAAGTGTCCACGGCCGAGAGCAGGGCGTACGCGGTCAGCGCGCTGGCGTCCGCCTTGGAGGCCTGCAGCCCCGAGATGGTGGCGTCTCTGCTTGCGAGCTCGGAGGCCAGCGCCGCGGCGGTGACGGCCCCCAGGAGAGCGTTGGCCACCTTGGTGTCCACCTCCAGCGGCGTGATCCTCGCCGCTATGTATAGGGAGTGCTGGTCCACCACCGTCTTGAGGCCGTAGTTGGCGGCCACCGTGGCCAGCGTGGCGTTGTTGGCCGAGGCGATGGATCCGTTCATGGCCGCCGTGGTGCTGTAGTTGGACAGCTTCAGGTCCACGCCGTCCGGGGTGCTCTTGGTGGCCACCACGCCCTCCAGCACGTCGAAGGCCGACTGGTCTGCCTTGTTGGAGAGGCCCGTGGTCAGCGTGCTCTGCAGCGCGGCGATGCTGCTTCCGTGCGCGGCCACCTGGCCGTCCGTGGTGGCCAGGGCCGCCGCCGTGGCCAGGGGCGCAATTGCCGGCGCCAGCGCGCTGCTGTCCAGCTTTGAGGCCAGCTCGGCGGTGACTCTGTTGTCCAGGGACTGGATGGCCGCCGCGTTGTTGCCGGCGGCTGCCGTGTTCACCGCCAGGTCCGTTACTTGAGCGTACGGCGTCAGAGCGAGGGCCAGCTGCCCTGCTGTGACGTGCGTGCCGTCAGTCACCTCTCCGTTGTCCAGGACCTCTGGGATGTTGCCCGTGACAGGTCCTTCCAACATGTTTTCTTAGGAGTAGGTCTATAACGCAGGGGTGTTGTACTTTCGCAGCGCTCCCTCACAGGCGTCGCCGCTTGGTGGTATGTTTGACATACCACCCCCTCTTCGGCACAAGTTTCCGCACGTGTCACAGTCCGTGGACCTTGAGTGCGAGGCCGGCTCCGCGGCTTCGGTCTTGGAGCGAGGCCGGCTCCACGGCTTCGGTCTTGGAGCGAGGCCGGCTCCGCGGCTTCGGTCTTGGAGTGGCGTTCCGGCCGATCGGAGAAGTTTCCTCGTGATTCGGAAGTGTGTTTGTTTTTGACACACATCACAGGCGTCACCGCTTGGTGTGTCAAACACACCAACCCCTCTTCGGCACAAGTGTCACAGGGCCCGCACCAGGCCCGCACGTTGGCGTTTGTAACGGGGCATGTGTATGTTTTTTTCGTACACTTCGAAGACTTTTCAGCAGTTTCTCAAACAGTGAGAATCTGCAAATTCTCAGGCGAACGCCAGCGCAACACCCGACCTTCGAATTTGAAGGAGCTCACCGTTTGAGCTCCTTCAGCAATTTGACCGATTTCGCCGGTCAAAAGCGAGACCTGCGCACGATGGAGCCAGTGGCCGGCAATACCGGACACTGCTTCGTAGTTGGTGAGAAGCTGCGTGCCCTCCATGTCGGCGGGCTGGCGCGGTTCTGCCGGGCAGGTTCGCCGAAGGCAGTTGTCCCCCCACTGGAAATTTTTTCTCACAGTTGTCGGCTTAGACGACAACTTCGACATTTTTTTTGCTGGGACGAATCTCGACCTTGGCGCGGGCTCGGCAGGAGGCTTCTATGCCGGGCAGGCGCGGCCGGGCTCCGATGCCGGGCAGGGTGGCGCGGCTGTGAACACGAAGTGCCTCGGATCTTTGCCCGCACCAGGGAATTTGAATTGAAGGATATTATCCTTCAATTCCTGGTATACTTCCAGTACGACACGAACGTCTTGCGCACTCGCGGACTTGCCGCTGTGAACACGAAGTGCCTCGGAACTTTGCCCGCTCCAGGGAATTTGAAGTGAAGGATATTTTCCTTCACTTCCTGGTATACTTCCAGTACGACACGAACGTCTTGCGCACTCGCGGACTTGCCGCTGAACCCGTAATTGGGCGAGCCAGTTGGGCGAGCCAGTACTAAGGGGCAGGCGCGCACCTCGCTCTCGCGTCCTCGCTGTCCTGGAAAGCGGTAGGATTTAATGTGTCGCTCTGACACATTTAAATTCTCGTAATTCTTCATCGCTGCCCATCTGTGCCCAGCGCAGGATTCAGGGGCAATCCTGTGCCCAACACAGGATTGAGTGAGCAATCCTGTGCCCAACACAGGATTGACGGCAGGCCCGCACCAGGGAGGTGCGGCCGGGACTTGGCAGTGGAGGATTTTGTCCTCCACTGTATCGAACTCTTCAATGACGACACGAACGTCTTGCGCACTCGGACTTGCCGCTGAACCCGTTGGGCGAGCCAGTTGGGCGTGCCAGTACTAAGGGGCCAACCTGCACCAGGGAAGTGAAAGATATTAACTTTCACTTTGGTATCCAGTACGACACGAACGTCTTGCGCACTCGGACTTGGGCGAGCCAGTTGGGCGAGCCAGTACTAAGTTGGGCGAGCCAGTACTAAGGGGCCAACCTGCACCAGGGAATTGAAAGTTATTAACTATCAATTTGGTATCCAGTACGACACGAACGTCTTGCGCACTCGGACTTGCCGCTGAACCCGTTGGGCGAGCCAGTTGGGCGAGCCAGTACTAAGCCGTTGGGCGAGCCGCTCAACCCCTACGGTGCCAGCTCGGCACGTGCCCGCTCGGCACTGTGCCTGCTCGGCGCGCTTACCTAGGTGCCCGCTCGGCACGGTGCCTGCTCGGCACATTTAGTGCCCGCTCGGCACTGCACCCCCTCCACGGTGCCAGCTCGGCACCGGGGTTCCTAGTGCCCGCTCGGCTCTGGGGTGCCTGCTCGGCACGTGCCCGCTCGGCACTGCCTGTGCCTGCTCGGCACGTGCCCGCTCGGCACTGCTACTTACTGGTGCCCGCTCGGCACCGCCCCGCCTCGCAGAAGTTCAGGATGTCCAGGATGAACCTACGTACGGCAGCCTGACAGGAAAAAAACAGGGGGGAGGGGCACGGGGTTGAGCCACATGCACATGACATGCGAAAAGACGTGCAACATGCAACACCGTGCAAAACCGTGCAAAAACCATGCAAAACCGTGCGAAAAACATGCCGTTCCCCATGTCATGCAAAAACCATGCAAAACCGTGCAAAAAACATGCCGTTCCACATGTCATGCAAAAACCATGCAAAAACAAGCTGTTCCACATGTCATGCAAAAACCACGCAAAACCGTGCAAAAAACCATGTCAAAATCATGTCATGCAAACATGCAAAACCCATGCAACATGCGCGTACGCTGGCGTCTACGCAGGCAGGCGCGGCAGGCAGGCTACGCAGGGCGCGGCAACCCGCTGAACATCCACTCTCCCCCGGGTCCATGCTATATGTACTATATGTGCTATATGGCCCTATATAGCATATATAGTACAGATTTCGCGCGTACAGAGTATATAGCAAATATAGTACATATAGCAAGGAGCTGGGGGAGAGTGGGGGTTCAGCGGCTTGGCGCGGCTTCAATGCCGGGCAGGCGCGGCCGGAGTGCCAAGAACATGTTCATCCGACATGTAATCCGACATGTTGAAATTAAGCGCTTTTGGCGGCTTGGCGCGGCAGAAATGTGAACACGAGTGGCACTTGTATTGGCACTTGTGTTGAAGAAATTAAGCGTATAGCAAGAAATCCTGGGGGAATTTCATTGCAGGGTTTCTGCAGGGAATCCCTGCATTCCCTGTATCCCTCTCTTTAGAAGACTTTTCAGCAGTTCTCAGGCGAACCTCTCTCTGTAGAGGGCGTTTTCCCAATGGCTTATATTGTACCTGAGAGGCTTCTGACACTCGTCCGTCCAGCATTTGACCTCGTCCTGCGAAGGATTCGAAGTCTAAATCGCTGCGTGCAGGCGTGTGGCTGCAAAATAGAGACCCCTAGATATGCGCTGCAATTTGGCTCCAGGTTGCATTTCAAGCGATGTCAAGCTTTGCCAAAGGAAACCCCTTTTCCCTTTTTTTTGGGGACCCCTTTTTTTTGGACCCCTTTTTTTGATTTTTTTTGTTTTCCTTAGCCCTGCAAAGCTTGGCTCGCTTGAAATGCAACCTGGAGCCAAATTGCAAGCATATCTAGGGGTCTCTATTTTGCAGCCACACGCCTGCACGCAGCGTTTTAGACTTCGAATCCTTCGCAGGACGAGGTCAAATGCTGGACGGACGAGTGCTAGAAGCCTCTCAGGTACAATATAAGCCATTTGGAAAACGCCCTCTACAGAGAGAGAGGGCTCGGTTCGCTTGCCTCCTCCTCCTCGCCGACCTGCAGCCACTTCACGAAGTTGAAGATGCCGGGGCGCATCTCCGTAACCTCGTGCCTGTGCCCGCCGGCCAGGTCGCGGATCAGCTGGCTGTGCTCCAACGGCGCGCTGATGGGCCCGGCCCAGGAGTCCAGCACTGGACCTGGAGTGCGCCACCTGTACGTGGGCGCCTCACGGGCCACGAAGGCGGCCTAGAACGGAGTGCAAGCTTCGTTGCAAGTTCGGCTTTTTATCTTGCGGAGAAAAAATCCGGTCCGATGAACGTGCGAGTCTTCATCGTAGTGGCGGTGATCTTGCTCTTTAAAAATGCCGAGACTCCTGGAGCTTTTCTGCCTGCGGCGGGGTGGGAGGTCTCCCGGACATCGTGTCGAAATTTGAGCTCACCATCCTGTGCGACATCCGGAGCTGGGACTACACTACGTTTCCGGGGCACTTCGACATGGTTTGCGCAGCCCCGTCTGCACGGATACAGCCGCGCGCTGCCGACGCGCCCGCGGCGGCTTTTGGAGGGCGACGCGCTGGTGCTCAGCGCCCTTGTGATCATTGCGCACTTTGACCCCTTGATGTGGGTCATAGAGAACCCGGCCACCGGGCTGCTGAAGACCCGGCCGTTCATGGAGCGTCTGCCCTGGGTGGACGTGACCTACTGCAAGTACGGAACTCCGTGCAGGAAGCAGACTGGGACCAACATGCGCTGGAGCTGCGAGGCGTGGCAGGACGGCAGGCACCTCCGGGCCGCGCAGCGGGGGCCGCGGCTGATGGAGGGGCAGTACGAGAGGGTCAGCCAATCACGCGAGCTGCTCTACAGCGTTCCTGCTGCGCTGTGCGAGGAGATTGCGCGCGCGGCCACGGAGGAGCTTGCGGAGCGGCTGAGCATTCCGGACTAGGCCGTTCCTCCAATGGAAGAAGCCCATTTTTTCCATGTTTTTGCATTGTTTTTTGGGCGGTGCCACTAAACACCAAAAATGGCGAAGAGGGGCACCCCCCGCCTTTTTTCTCGTTTTTTGGGCGCATTCAAAAGCGGTGTCACTAAACACCAAAAATGGCGCAGAGGGACACCGGGCCCTTTTTTTGCCGTTTTTGCGGCGCATTCAAAGGCGGTGTCGCGCTGCATCAAAAATGAAGCAGAGGGACACCGGGCCTTTTTTTGTCATTTTTGTGGCGCATTCAAAAGCGGTGCCACTCTGCATCAAAAATGAAGCAGAGCGGCGCCGGGCCTTTTTAGTCAAGCGCAGAGACGCCCGTGCCGGAGAGCGTCACCAGCTGGTAGGCCACCAAATGAATGAACAGGTCCGTCATCGTGCCGTCCAGGCCCTTGAAGGTGAACCGGGCAAGGTCGCCCGAGCGGGTGCTGACACCACTCAGCGGCATCTTGGGCACGCGCTCGGTGGGAAAGCCGGCAATGAAGCTGTGGAGCAGGTAGCCCACGCGGCCGATGTCGATGTTGCGCACCGTGTCGTCGTAAGTACCCGCGAGGACCGAGAGGAAGTGGAAGTGCTCCGAGGCTCCCCTTCAGCGGGGTTGTGTTGTGAGGGTCTGCAGGGCGCCCAATAGCTGCCAATTATGAGCTCACGGTGGGCTGTCCTCGATGCCTGGCCGCGACGTAATATAATAAAGGGCACGTCCTGCCCCGGGTTGGCCAGCAAGTGGATCTTGGAGCCCGCATCGTTGTCCCAAAAGGTCACAAACGCGCCCATGAGTTTCGTGAAGGCGCGCGCCACGGTGACGTTGTGCTCCGCCACGCCGTTCGGGACGCTGGACTGCTGCGTGTGCACCGTGGGGTAGCTGAACACCAGGGACCTTCCTGAGAGGAGCACGCGGTTGAAGGACTCTACCAGCGCAGAGTCCAGGACGACCTGGGAGGCCAGAACTCGGACGTTTTGGATCTCAAAGTCGGTGCTCAGCGTGGCCCCCGCCGGGTGCGCCCCGGCGTTCTCGGACCGCAGTTGTGGCGTCCGCAAACTCAATTTCTAGCACCAGGTTCAGCTGCGGCGGCAGCATCTTCCCGCAGCGCAGGATGCCCACCATGGTGGGGCGCAGCAGCACGTCCGCGTAGCCGCCCTGGTGCTCCGCGCGGGCGATGCGCGGGTCGTTCACTTCGTCGAAACCCTCCATGGCCTTGTTGCGGTTGTACTCTCTGCCCTTCAGCAGGTCGTGCACGGCCACGGTGCGCCCGTAGTAGTTGATGTCGTCGCTGCGCTGGCCGTTGGCGAAGACCTGGACGCGCTGGACGAAGCAGGCGGGGTTGGGCGTGGCCGGGGCCAGCGGGTTGGTGCCGTCCGTGTTCCTGACGCGGACGGCGATCTTGATGGACTCGGGGTCGATGAAGGACGTGCCGCTGGTCAGCGGGATGCGGCAGACCCTAGTGGTTGTGGGGGAGAAGGAGCTCAGCGAGCTGGGGAAGTACTGCACGTCATGCCGCGCCGTCACGTAGCTGGTGTTGCTTGTTTTCAGCTTGTAGTCCAGGCTCTGCATCAGCTCATCCTGGGCTCCGGCGGTGACTACCTCCATGCTTGTTTATATACACGCATTTTGACTCGTACGGCGAAGGAAAACTATTCTTCCAGTGCCTACATTGATGTAGGCGCTGGAAGAATGGCGTTTTGTGGCGCAAACCGTGCAAAACGAGCTATTAGTCCGGTGCCTACATTTACATAGGCACTGGACTAATAGCATTTTGTGGCCCAAAACCGTGCAAAATAGCTATTAGTCCAGGGTGTATATTCATATACGGCCTAGACTAGTAGCATTTTGTAGCCCAAAATCGTGCAAAACGAGCTATTAGTCTAGTCCGTATATCTATATACGGACGAGACTAATAGCATTTTGCAGCGCAAAGCCGTGCAAAACCGTGCAAAAAAACTCTCCCCGAGGAGGAGGGTTTTATTTTTTTTTAAGCAGCCTCAATGTCTCGCGCCAGCTGGTCAAAGCTGGGCGGAGGCAGGCTCCGGCGTGACTGCCCGGAACTGGAGCTCGCCCGCGAGCTCTGGGACTGGGGCAGCAGGGGCGCGGCGTGTTGGACTGCGCCTGCACGCGGAAGCCGGACTGCGAGGAGGCGCGGCTGCTTGCGGGGGAAACGCTCTTCAAAGCGCTTGTAGAACATTTCATTCCTCGGCTTCAGGTAGTAGACGAAAAGGAAGCTGTAAGGTTCCCGCGTCGCCTGTTCGTACAACTGGTAGAGCTGCTCCTTCGGCAGCAGGGCGCTGAGCTCCTCCACCACGGCGCCCAGCTCGTGCTGGTTGCGCAGCCTCCAGCAGCAGAGGAATTGCTGGTTGACCCGCACGGCTGCGCTGATGAGCCGCAGCTTCTGCGAGCTCACCCAGGTGCTTATCTGCATGTGACGGCCCCTGATGAAGAGAGTGTCCAGGGCGCCGTTGGGTCTGTGGAGCTTCTTGACGGGAATCCAGCCTGTCATCGATGCCAATAAACGGGCTAAAGATGTAGATCCTTTCGAAGACGCCCCTGTACTGCTCCAGAATCAGGCTGATCAGAGTCACGGTTTTGCCCGATTGATGGCCCGAGGAAAATGCCCGTGCACGGAACCAGGGGCACCACGGGGTCCGAGGGCTGTTTGCTGCTGTATTCCGGCGTGGGGAAAAGCTTGATCTTTCCCATACCTTTGTTTTTACTTCCCAAACCTTTGTTTTTACTTCCCAAATTCGACGCAGGGAACCGGGCGGCGAGTCCGGGCGGCGAGTCCGGGAGTGCGTCTCTGTGTAGAGACGCGCTGACGGAGTTTTCCGGGATAAAACTAAAGGCTGGCATGCTGCTGAAGTACATGGGGAGCAAGGCGTGGTTAGCTCCTCACATGGACCGGCTGCTGGGGGACGTCGCCGTGCTTCACTCTCCCTTCTTCGGTTCTGGAAAGCTGGAGTCCTACCTCGCCGCCCGGCGTCCGGGCCTGGAGGTGCGTGGCGTCGACGCCTTCGAGCCCGTCGCAAACCTGCACCGCTGCTACTTGAGGCAATACCCGGTCTTCCTGCGCTCCTTGCTGCGCCTGGTGGGGCGCAGGGTGGACAGGCGCTGCTACTTCGGGCACCTTCTGCCGGGCGCTCAGAGAGGCCGCGCCGGGCGCCGGGCCGCCTGCGCGTACGTCCTGCTGCGCAACAGCTTCTCGGGAAAGTGGGGCTCCTTCGCACAGCAGAGGCCGCTGGCACTGAGCAGCGTGCGGCGTCTGCAGCCACCCTGCAACGTGACCGTGCGGCGCCAGGACGCGCTGGCCTATCTACGCGCTCTGCCCTGCCTGGCGCACCAGTGCATCTACGCTGACCCTCCTGACATTTTCCCCGGCCGCAGCATGAACTACTATGGTACGAGAGGGGGCCACGACCTGGTCTTTCACACGGAGCTGCGAGACGCACTCTTCGCGAGTGGCCTGCCCTTCGTCCTGAGCGTCAACGACGTGCCGGACTCCATCACAAGCCTGTGCTCGGGCAAGAACAGTTCCAAGCCCGAGCTGCTCGTAATGCACCGGGGCAATCCTGCTGTCAGCACAGGAATCGTTGAAGCAATCCTGTTGCCACAGCAGGATTGACAAGAGCAATCCTGTGCCCAGCCCAGGATTGACGGCAGGGCGTGTGAGTGGTAAAAAACACTCCGACAGCGGTATGGCGAGGAGCAGGGCGCTGGCAGACATTCGGCGCTGGCCCGGTGATGGGTTTTTGGGCAAAATACCGAAGTCGGAAATCCGACCTCGCTGAGAGACCGAAGTCGGAAATCCGACCTCGGTCTACCGAAGTCGGATTTCCGACCTTGGCGCAGGCTCGGCAGGAGTTTTCTATGCCGGGGTGGCGCGGCCGGATGGAGGCTTCTATGCCAGGCGCGGCAGGCACCGAACCCTCACAGTCCCCCGGACCCTTGCTAAGTGTGCTATATGTGCTATATGGGTCTCACAAGGCAAGCCACTGAACATCCACTCTCCCCCGGGTCCTTGCTATATGTGCTATATGTGCTATATGGTATAGAAGCCTGTATACTATACACATAGCATCTCCAACATGTACCAAATATGCATTGTATAGCAAATATAGTACATTTTAAAGCGCGTACAGAATAATATAGCACATATAGTACATATAGCAAGGAGCTGGGGGAGAGTGGGGGTTCAGCGGCTTGGCGTGTAAGACCCATATAGCACATATAGCACATATAGCAAGGAGCCCGGAGACTGTGAAAATTCAGCGGCTTGGCGTACACGCGGCACCGTGCCGCCGCAAATCGGGTTGTCCGCGTTGTCCGCAGTGGGAGGTAGAATCCCCCACTGCGGACAACCCTAGCTCTCTCTTTAGAGGGCGTTTCCCAAATGGCTTATATTCTACCTGAGAGGCTCCCAGCACTCGTCCGTCCAGCATTTGACCTCGTCCTGCGAAGGATTCGAAGTCTAAAACGCTGCGTGCAGGCGTGTGGCTGCAAAATAGTGACCCCTAGATATGCGCCGCAATTTGGCTCCAGGTTGCATTTCAAGCGATGTCAACCTTTGCCAAAGGAAACCCCTTTTCCCTTTTTTTTGGGGACCCCTTTTTTTGGGACCCTTTTTTTTTTCTCCTTTTTTTTTGTTTTTTTCTTAGCCCTGCAAAGGTTGGCTCGCTTGAAATGCAACCTGGAGCCAAATTGCAAGCATATCTAGGGGTCACTATTTGCAGCCACACGCCTGCACGCAGCGTTTTAGACTTCGAATCCTTCGCAGGACGAGGTCAAATGCTGGACGGACGAGTGCTGGGAGCCTCTCAGGTAGAATAGAATCCATTTGGGAAACGCCCTCTAAAGAGAGAGCGCCCCCGTGCGAGCCCGGGCGCCGCCGTCCGCGGCCTCCGTGATCTGCTGTCGTTGTCTCGCCCAACTTGCCATTCTTTTTTTACGGGTCCAGTTTTTTTTGCTCGGCCGCGCGTTCTCCGGATCTGTGCCCGTATGGTTGGGGAGCTTGTTTCGCACGGTTTTGCGCTGAAAAATGCTATTCTTCTTGTCCGTATGTCTATATACGGACGAGAAGAATAGCTCGTTTTGCACGATTTTTTGCATGGCATGACATTTGCTTGATTTTGGCATGACATGATTTTGCATGGTTTTTTTGCGTGGCGTGTTTCTCACGTGGGTCTTGTCGAAACATGTTCTGGTGCAGGTCTTGGTGGCGAGCAATCAGATGAGAACTTTGAAGGTTGAAGTGGAGAAGGGATTCCATGCGAATGTCTCAAACACTTGTTTGTTGCAGCGCGTCGGCCCAGATCAGACGGCATCAGCAGCATCAGCATCGGCAACCCTCGGCAACCCTCGGCAACCCTCGGCCCGGATCAGACAGCATCAGCAACCCTCGACAACCCTCGGCAACCCTCGGCAACCCTCGGCTCGGCAACCCTCGGCAACCCTCGGCCCGGATCAGACAGCATCAGCAGCATCGGCAACCCCTCGGCCCCTCGACCTCGGGAGCGCTCCGCGATGGGAGATCATGGTGCGGAGGCCTTCGCCTTTTTTTTTTAGGTATCTGCTTTCTTCCTCTTGCCCAGGACGAGACTTGGGGGGCATGGCGTCCTGACGTAGGGGGCGCAGGCACCGAGGACTTTCGCCGTTCCGTCGTGTCCGAAAGTTGTTCGCTGCCAGGTTGGTTTGGTGAGGATTGGAGCGCAGGCGCCGAGGACTTTCGCCGTTCCGTCGTGTCCGAAAGTTGCTCGTTGCCAGGTTGGTCTGGTGAGGACTGGGGCGCAGGCACCGAGGATTCTTTTTCGCCGTCCCGTCGTGTCCGAAAGTTGCTCGTTGACAGGTCATGGAAACTGGAGGGGGGACGATCATGCTCAAGGCTCGGAAACATGTTCCTCTTGCTTTTGCGTGACCGTTTTGATGTTCTTTGGCCAGGTGATGAGGAGCGCTGGAGAGGAAAGCACGCTCACAGGCAAGGCGGCGACTCGTTCGTCTTTTCGTCCACACACCTGTGGCAGGAGAGGCGGCGTCAGCCACCAGGGCAGGAGGGAGGCGAGGGCCTCCAAGCAGGTTCAGGAGGCTCCTGCCTCAGCTCAGCGTGTTCTTGTTCGTGTAGCCACCCTCCCTACGACTGCGCCCAGGCCCACAAGGATGCAGTTCTGGACAGGATGAACGCCGAACTTGCTGGCGCTCGGGATAGAATCAGCACCTTGGAGCTTCAGAACAAAGAGCTGTTGCAGGAGAAGCTGGATTTGCACGCTAGTGTTGCTTCGTTTCGTGCCCTGAATGAGAAACTCGGCGCAGATCTGGCGGAGTTCAAGGCAGCCAGCCACGTTGGCAACCAGACCGTGGAGAGCCTTCGCGTCGAGATCGCGCGGCTGACTGCAGAGCAGGCCTGAATTGCAATTCTTCCATGTTTGTGGAGTTGCATCTCTTTGTGTCTGTTTGGTGCAGGGACGCAAGAGGAAATCTCAGCCTGACAGCAGCTCTGTCGCCAAGGCTTGGCGCAATCGCCATTTCACTGTTGCTAGTTCCGACCTTCAGGAAGACAAGAAGACAAAGCACGCCGCTCAGGGACGTCAGGCGCGAGGAATGCGTTCTTTTTGAAGTATCCTTCCACTCCGACTTTGGCAGGCTTTGGAAACTACGTTGACCTGCAAGGCAAGTTCTTTTGTTTTCTAGAGGCTCAATTTCCATGGTGCAACACTTGCGTTCCGGAAAGGCGCTTCCGAAGGGGCCGTTCGAGCCCCCGCAGTACAAGAAGACTGGGCGAGGACATTTGCTCTTCTCGGCAGCCACATTTCTTTTTTTGCACCGCGACAGGACCTTGAGCCGTCAGGTAGCTGCAAGCACGACTGGGTCGGGAACAAGTTCGAGCAGTGAAAAAAGTCTGCGACCAGGGTGGGGTAGGGGGTTGTGGGGCGCTGAACAAGCGCGGCACTGAGCAAGTGCCTGTAGGTAGGTGCGCTGAATAAGCGCGGCACTGAGCAAGTGCCTGTAGGTAGGTGCGCTGAATAAGCGCGGCACTGAGCAAGTGCTTGCCAGTAGGATCAACGAACGTGTTGATACTGGTTAGCCCAACGGCCCTTAGTACGAGTTCGCCCAACGACCCTTAGTGCGAGTTCGCCCAACGGCCCTTAGTACTGACTTGCCCAACGGCCCTTAGTACGAGTTCGCCCAACGGCCCTTAGTACTGACTTGCCCAACGGCCCTTAGTACTGGCTCGCCCAACGACTCTTGATACTGGCTCGCTCACTTCCCGGAGCCACAGATCCTACTGAGACAAGTGAGACAAGTGAGACAAGTGAGACAAACACGAAACCTGTCGTTTTTTGCTGTTTTTGAGCAATTGAGACAAGTGAGACAAGTGAGACAATCACGACACCTGTCGATTTTGCTGCTTTTGAGCAATTGAGACAAGCGAGACAAGTGAGACGAACACAAGGGTGGCAGGTTCGCCTGTTTGTGAGCAATTTTGCTGAGATATTCGGACAATTGCGACAAGTGAGACAAATGAGACCACACAGAACTGTCCCGAAAAACGGTGCCAAATGGCTTGTCTCACTTGTCTCACTTGTCTCAGCAGGACTTCCCTGGGCCTGGAAAAAAAACTGTCTTTGGTGGCGACTTGTCGTGGTGAAATGTTTCAAAAAACGTTTTTTTTCCGAATGGATTGGATGACGTGAAGAGAGCCACGGCAATGTCTCAATGGGGCTCTTACCGGTCGAATCGCAAGGGACACAGACGTCTCACGCCGCAGAGACTTACTCAATTCGATCAGTAGACGAGCCACAAGGTAGGCATGGAGCGTTGGTCCCAACTACAGGAGATGGTGATCGGCGGGGATGCCCGAGCTGATGAGATCTGCCAGCTGCTGACGAACGAGGCCGACACGGACCTGCGCAGGTCGGTGCTCCTGCAGCGACTCGTGGACGTGCTTGGAGAGGGCTTCACTGCGTTGAGTGCACAGATGCAGCTGCAGTGGATGCTGTTGGAGGACGCCGTCGCCTCCGGTGACTCGACAGCGACACACTTGCTCGGTTTTCTGGCAAGTGCACGGGGGTGGCTCGCCTGACAAAGGGTGGGTGTCAAGGATTGGCGCAACATCTCGCCAGGAGTGGCGGAGATGTTGATGCGCGATGTGCCGGAGGCGGTCAAAGTCTATGACGACAATTCCGAGGAGGAGGAACAGGGTGTGGTGGCGTGCCCGTGGACAGAACAGGCTGAGGCCGCGGAGTTGGAGGCGGCGGCAAATATCTCACACGACTTCGTCGACGAGGATCCGATTGTGGAGCAGCCTGATGACGATCACCTGGACGAGCAGGCGGATGCGAACGAGGAGGTGCCCCAAATCCTCTTCGACAGGGTCAACCCAGTGGTCGCCATCGGCAAAAAAGGCAGGCGTTTCTCCGGTCACGTGGAGGCTCCCAAGAAGCCCAGGAGCAGCACGACCTTGTCAATCAGCTCCCTCTCTCGCGCAGTGTTGAGGGCGTACTGCAAATACTCCACGGGGCGCGCCGTCCGTTGCCGCAGCTGGGCAAGTAGCTGGGTGTGGTTCTGGCAATCAGCCTGCCGCATGGCAGCCATCTCTGCTGCGAACCGCTCGGCAAACTGCTCTGTTGCGAACTCCCCAAGTCGGTGCGTGCGCTTCGACCCACCGTACAGAAGACGCAGGAAGAGCTGTTTGGCCGCGGTGCGGTCTGCATGTGTGTCGCGGAGGATGCGCTCCCTGTAAGTGGCAGTTCTCCAAGTCAAAGACGAAATGCCCCGGTAGTCTCGAGCGAAGCAGTGACCGGAGCGAGCCAATTCGGCTGGGCGAAGGTGCTGGTTGCGAAGTGAGCCGTGACGATCCCCAACGGGCTCTTAAACTCCTCCTCTTCCTCCTCTCCCTTCTTCTTAAAGCACGCAGCCGTCCTGGCTTTCGAGCACGACGGGCTGTTCCTCTACTGGCCGGACGAGCCGGAGAAACTACGCGGGCGCAGCGAGAGTGCGCTGTGCGGCTTCCGCTACACTGTGAAGCCGGTGATGCCGCTACGAGCGGCAGCCCCGGCCTGGAGCGCATGTTTGACCAGGTGGACTCGCGTTGGCTTGAGCACCACGGTATCGTGCGCCAAGCCTTCAAAGGTTCGTTGCAGTACCAGGCCTGTTCGGGGAAGTCGTGCTGAGGAGCCCGGCGGTTTCCAGCAAGATCCCATACTCGTTGAAGGACATCTTCAAGTTCATCGTCGACACTGGTCACAAAGCCTGGTTCAGCGCCACACTGAAAACTTGGATCCTGACTGGAGACAGCGCAATGGACTCTTTGAGGAAGGCGAGTACAGATTTCGTTGCCACGAAGCTGGAGCGAGCGCCAAGGGGAGGTGCCACGCCACGTGAGGAGGTGCACAAGGCGTTGCATGCCTTTGTCGAGAGAAACGCGCCGGTGGAGGACGGCAGGCGCCGCGAAGTCCGGTGCGGCGAGCTCCTGAAGCAACTGGGCGTCCTGGAGAAGAGGGGACGCAGCGGCGCCACGCTGGAAGGCCGCCGCAAAAACACCTACTATTTGATCTACATCTTCCCGAAGACGGGGCTCCAAGGACAGTGAGGCCAGCTTCGTTCGCTTGGTGAGTGGCGCAGAGCCTGCAGTTGGAGGCGGCAACTGAGTGAGGGGAGGAGGAGGGACATGTGCAATCAGGTACAGTGCACTATCCCTGTTTCATCTTGCAGCGAACAGAGAGACGAACAGAAAAAAAGACGGAAGCGATCGAGACGCTTGGCGCCAGCGTGAGAGCTTGTGTTCCATCGTCGACTGACTGCGCGACGCGCTCCGTCGTATCAGGGGCTCAAAAGCATTTGGATTGTGGACTGCAAGAGTTGCGCCGAGACGTTGCGACAAGCACAAACCGGCCATTTTTTTCTCATGTCAGGAAGGAGACAGCACTTTTTTTTTCTCGGAGCCAGAGAAGTCTCACTGAGACAAGTGAGACAAGTGAGACAAGTGAGACAACACAAACCCAGCGATTTTTTTGACTTTTTTTTGCATGAAACCTGCATGGAAACAATTGGCATTTTTGATTGTTTGAAACGTCCATTTTGTGATTGTTTTGCTGCATGAAACCTTGTGTTGGGACAACTGATGCAACTGAGACAAACATGAAACCGGCCAATTTGGCCGCCTTGCTGCATGAAACCTTGAGTTGAGACAATCGAGACAACAACGGAGACAAGTGAGACAAACGCGAAACCAGCCATTCTTTACCTTTTTTTTCTACCATGGAGACAGGCCGTTTTTTTTTCAGAGCCAGAGAAGTTCCCCTGAGACATTGAGACAAGTGAGACAAGTGAGACAAACACAAAACCGACCAATTTGGTTGTTTTTTTACTTGAAATCCTCCGTGGAGACCACTGAGACAAGTGAGACAAGCACGAAACCGGCGAATTTGGCTGTTGTTTTTGGTATGGAAGCCTCCGTTGAGACAAGTGAGACAAGTGAGACAAACACAAAACCAGCATTCTGTTTGCCGTTTTATTGAATTTTATTGGTTGTCTCACTTGTCTCACTTGTCTCAATGTCTCAGTAGGACCTTTGCGGCCCCAAACCCTAACGCAGGGACATTTGCACGGTTTTGCGCGGTTTGCCCATCCCCCGCTCATGTGAGTGGTCCGCCCAACCCGTTGGTTTCCCGAGCACCCCAAACCCTAACCCAAAAAAAGGAGCTGAGCAGGCTCCGGGAATTCCCCCCCAGCCTGCGCAATGCCTCGAAACCTTTTTCTCCCAGTTTTTTTCGCTCGATCAGGATCAGGCAATTCCAACTTGAGTGTGATCAAAGTTTTTTTTTGCGCCAAAACGGGTCCGACCGAGGTTCCCTGGACGCAGGGAGGCCGGGTCGTGCCTAAAAAAATCATTTTCTAAGAAGGCTAGTCGAGGGTCCTGGGCCTCGGAGGTTTCAGGAAGTCGTCCAGCTGCCTCACAGCCGCCGGCCTGCCCCGTCTCGTCAGCCGGCCCGCCGCGTTGCCGCTGCCCTGCGGCGCCGGCAGCGCCAGCTTCAGCAGGGTCTCCCGGCCCTCCGTGCTGCGGACGGTCATGGAGTCCACGGCCCCCAGCTGCTGCACGTCGCCGTACTGAGGGTTGAAGCTCCTCGCCGCGTTCGTCGGCGCTCGGAAGGCGCCCGCGTCCTCCACCGCCTTCACGCGCCGCTCGGTGAGGTCCTTGTTGTGCTGGAACTTGTCGGCGTTGTCTTGGAGGACCCTGAACTCCGTGGCCGGCTGCTTCTCCACGTCCTCGGGCGCGCCGTGCACCGTTTCGTGGGGCCGCGCGTTGTAGGCCCCGGCCGCCCGCTCGAAGTGGTTGCTCCACTGCCCGCCCTTGCGCGCCACCCTCGTGGCCAGGGCGGAACTCAGCCGTAGGTTGATGGAGTTTTATCTGACAAACTTGAGCTTAAATTCAAACTGGTTGTTTTGCAAACAAACAGTTTGTGGTGCAACACATGCAGTTGAGAGTTGGACATAGCCGAACACCGTCGTGCTTGTCTCAAACCAGGGTGGTGTGGGTGGGTTAAAATAACCCTGTGCGCTAGTGGATCTTGCTATGGGCGCTTGGCTTTCTCGCATCAACGCCGCTGCCTTGAACAATTGGACTCGTCTCATTGTGCAGTTGCGACGAATCAGGCGGTTGCAGCGCCTCTTCCACAACACAGGCCGTTTCCTGTGCGAGAACATCGCCAAGCACCTCCTTCACCAGTTGTCCCGTTTCTACCCCTTGGAGTGACCTTGCCGGCATTCTTCCATTGGGGGTTTTCGGCGGGCCGGCTAGATTGACAGATGATGGAGCAAGACAATCTTTCAGATGCTTCTGGTGGCACTGGCATGCCACTGCCTACAGACCTGGACGAGCGTGGCGTTTTTGTGGAAGACGATTTGAGCTCGCTTGGTAACCATGGGCTTTTGGAGGCAGTGCGCGAGTATGAGCAGGGCCACTTATCCACTAGCGACCAGGTCCAACAGAGGTTTGGTTTCGCAGAGACGCAGGGTGAGTCAGACATCTCAGACTTGCATCGCGCGCGCGTTGCAGACATGGCATTTGAGTCCAGACTTTGTGAGGCCCGTGTCACAGGTTTGGTTTTGCCTTGGGAGCTGCCAACCATGAACGCGATTTTTGGAACCTGGAACAACAGACCTTGCCTGTCATGAACTTCTTGCATGATGATGTACCCGGGCTTGCAAGAAGAACAGACAACCTTTTGAGCAACAAGGTCGAGCAAGTTCCTGTCCAGCCAACCAGAACAGTTTTCGAGAAGCATGTGCGGTTTGGCTCTCGCACTTCAAGGTTGGCTGAAAGTGACCAGTGGAACATTTTAGGGCAACGCTGGACAGTTGCAGTTTTGCATGCGCCCTTTGGTTCATCTGTTGGCCGCATGATAGTCGACATGGATCAAGACGACAGAGTGCAAACTGTGCTGGACTGTTTTGGAGGAAAAGCCTTGTCAACCATCCGCAAGAGGATGCATCAGATGACCAAGGTTTTCCAATGGCGGGAGTCCACGGAGTTCGACGAGGAGCCGCTTTTTCCTATCACTGCACACTGGGTAAACCTGTATGTCAGACACCTGCTGCACACTTTTGCAAAACCCTCTGTTTTCCAAGGCGTGTTGGAGCTGGTAAACTTCTTGCACCATGTCCTTGGGGTGGAGGTGTCTCAGGATGCCATCAGGGCCCCGTGGATCAGAGGTGTGATCCGCAGAGTGAACCAGACGAGACCGCCGCGCAAGCAGGCCCGGCCGCTCAAGGTGTGTGAGCTGGAAGTGCTTGAGCAAGTGTTGAGTTCGGAGAAATCTTGTTTGCAAGACAGGTATGCCGCAGGTGTTTTCTTGTTTGCTACGTACTCCCGAGCCAGGGTGGGAGATTTGAAGTGCATAGGCAAGTGCATCACTGATGTCACCCAGCGACCCGATGGTACTCACTATGGATACATTGAAATGCATAGCTTGTCACACAAGATGCGAGCCACCTCAAACTCGCTTGGTTTGACGATGGCCTTGGTTGCCCCAATCCAAGGCGTAACCTCATCGTGTTGGGGTTTGGCTTTTGTGGCAATTGCAAAGCAGGTTGGCCTCGACCTTGACACCAGTCAGGAGCCGCGAGCGTTGCTACCTTTGCCTGATTGCTCAGGGGCGTGGACCGCATGCCCTGCCAGCAGTGGCGATGTCCAGAGGTGGTTGTGTGGCTTGCTTAGTGAGGCGTGCTCCTTTGACCCCAAAGGAGTTGGGGGGCACAGTCTAAAGGCAACCACCTTGGCTTTCCTTTCCAGGTGGGGGGCAGACAATGACACTCGTCTGATTCTTGGCCACCACAGCATAAAGCACCTAGGCTCACTAGAGTGCTATAGCCGTGACGTTCAAGCACAGCCGTTGAGAGTGCTGGAGAAATGCCTTCTGCAGGTGCGTCAGAGATTGTTTTTCCCAGACGTGTCGCGCTCGGGCCTGATGTGTGAGGCCGGGGAAGCCACCAAGGTCGCAGATTTGCGGAGCTCGAAAGACGCAGCCCCTGGGGCAAACCCTGAACCTTAGACCGACCAAGCCATTGCCGGGGCAGTGGACTCAGAAGAGTGTGTGAGTGATCAGACGTCTGGGGGAGCTGACTCCTCTGAATGCAGCTCCTCCTCTGACTCATCCTCCTCCACGGATGTGGAAGCCTTGGATCGTGCTACAGTAGAAGCTGCCGCCTTCATTTGGAAAGAGGGCCATTCGGTGTTCCAACATAGGAGGACTCGCAAATTGCACCTCCTGCCCCGGGGGAGCAATGACACATTCTCGTGTGGGCGAATCAAGACCGAGGACCGCAAGGAGTTCAACTCAAAGTCTTGGGTGGAGTCGTGGAAGTGCCAGCAATGTGACACAAGCAAGAACATTCGCACGCTGGATCAGATGGTCGACTTTCTTGAAGGCTCCCTCAAGAGGGCTCGGAAGTGAGTGTATCTGGGCTCCTTGGCAAAGGCCCAGATTTTTGTGTCCTTGCAGACCCGGCCTTGGAGGGCCCCCCCCTGACAGGGCCGGAAGGAGTGATTGCAACTTGGAGTGACCTGGAGGAAACGGATGCTGTCACTTGGGCTTGAACCTTGTTGGGGTCTTTGAACGGGCATCAAGAAAAACCCTTTGCGTTCTCCCCACCAAGTGAAATGAGTTGTGCCTGCCTTAACACTTGAGCAGAGTTGGTGAGCAAGAAACCATGCATCTTGCGGGATCTGTATGACAGTGCATGGACTTGCGGGACTTGCAGGATGGCTCACCAGCTCTTGCCGGAAATTAGGATCTCTGATACACGTACTTGCTGGAGAGTGTTTCAGAGCGGTTGCTAGGGCAGGGCAAAATCTTTCTGGAACATGTATGTTTATGTATATCCCAGTTGAACCTCGCTAGGAACATGGCCTCGTTGCTTGAATCGGAAGCGGCCTTGAGAGCGCGGGCTGCAGAACATGGACTGACAAGTGACGAAATCAACGGGCTCATCAGTCAGGGACTGACCACGTTGTCCCGTGTGGCTTTTGCAGTCACAACCCCTGGTGTGAACCCGGATGACGGGGCGCTAAGACGCCTCCTGAATGCAGCAGAGCCTGACCGAGTGAACCTTGGCAGCTTAGCGTGTGTGCGCCGCTTAGTGTTCGAAGCACAGACCATGGCCATCCACCAAGTGCGAAGCAACTTGGAGAACACTGAAGGATCCCAAAAGCCAGAGCTTGTTCCTGCTGAACGTGCTTCTCGCATAAGGGAGCAAGCTAGGCGGCTGAACGGTTACGACCTGAGCGGACCGTTGGAGTGCAGCCACGCATCATACAACATAGTGCTTGACATGTTGCAGAATGATTGTGTGATGTATCCCGCGCCCAACAAATTCACCACGAGGTCCAGTGAGGTAGCCAGAGACAAGCCGCCCAAGGATTTGGTGGTCGACGCGAAGATGAACCTCAAAGTGACTTCGGGCCAGAGAGATGACAGATGTTCCCTAGGGTCTGACCTGCAATTAGCCCAGGCTCTCACGCGTAGAGCGCTAGCTTTTGATTTGGTTGGAGCATGCGCTTTTGCAGTCATGGAGAAGTGGCACCGCTTCTTGTTTGCCCAGATGGCGATCGCACCTCCTGCAAACTACCAAGGCATCACGTTGGAGCAGTTGATCAGAACCGATAAGCATGCTTGGGTACGCATGGCAGAGCTTGTGCAATCCATCAAACGCAAGCCCGATGGATCCAAGCCATTGGACGGGGCCATCAATTTGTTGCCAAATGACCCATCGGTCATGTTCCATCTCATGCCCTTGCCGAGCCATGCAGTCAGAGTGTCGACAGTTGAGAAGCGGAAGGCCGAGCATGAGCCTAACGTGTCCAGGCCAGCCCAGAAGCCCAAAGGAAAAGGGAAAGGCAAAACGAAGACTAATTCTGGGGGCATGCCGCAGGAGTTGCAAGGCATGAAGTCAAACACCACGTCCGGAGAACGCATTTGCTGGAATTACAACATGGCCAAGGGCTGTAAGTTCAGCAAGCCCGGCGGCTCGTGCAAACGTGGAGCTCATGTCTGCATGATCTGTGAGTCACCACATGGCCAGCATGAGCACTCAAATAAGGAAAGATCTTGACAGGCCGGGGGCGCCGCCCTTCAGTGAGCCCACTCGAGCCAGCAATCCTAGAATTCATACCAGCCTTTGCCGAAAGGTCTTCTTAAAGGAAACTCTTCAGGCAAAGCGGACAGCTTTGAGGCCTGAGCCCAAGCAGTCCTGCCAAATGCATGCATCAATCGAGCCCGGCATGTGTGCCAAGGTTCAGGGAGTGAAGTTGTCCTCCCTCTTTTTCTTAGAAATTTTCTCGGGCACAGGTGTCCTTTGTGCCGCCGTTCGTCGGCTGTCCATGCCACACAGTTTCGGAGTCGACTGCGCCATCCATCGCCTCGTAAAGTCTCCCACAGTCAAGCTAGACTTGACTACAGAGGATGGCCAGCAGCTCCTTTGGGAGTTTTTGAGCCATCCGGGGCTCGTAGCAGTTCACATGGGGCCCCCATGTGGCACGTCATCACGTGCGCGTGAGCTTAGGCGTAAGTTCGGTCCAGACCCTAAGCCTTTGCGCAGTGAGCGGTACCCTAATGGGTTAAAGTCCCTTCAAGGCCTGGACAAGTTGCGGGTAGCAGCAGCAAATCGACTCTACCGCCTGACGGGGGAAATTTGGGCCCATTGTCAAAAGTCAGATTTGATCGTTAGCATAGAGAATCCAGCTCGGAGCTTGTTTTGGAGAACCTCCCATTTGCTAGATCCTGTATCTACAGTGTCTAAAGTCAAGTACCACACTTTCCTGCACCATTGCATGTTCGGCAGTGAGCGTAGAAAGCACACCCAGTTGATGCATAACTGGGCACCGCTGAGCCAATTGGGTGTCCTGTGTGACGGCAGCCATGCGCATGCAGCGTGGGGCAGGTTGCAAGGTGTGTGGAGCACGTCGCTGGAGTGTGCTTATCCGCCAGGTTTGTGCACGGCCTGGTCACGCATACTTGTGGAGTCCTTAATCAAGCTAGGAGCCGTGCCACCTGCTGAACAGTTGTCTGGCCTGTGCTTCGATCAGTACGACCTACGACAAGCCCGTGGCAGAGTGAACGTGCAGCCCCGCAACCATCGGCTTCCGCCCTTGGTCCCAGAATTCCGTGAAGTGGTCACTTTGCACGGGCCGCGCGCGGCTATGCCAGCGGGGCCGAAGTTGGAACATCCATGGAGCCTGGACGCCCGTGGCGAGATCACATGTGACCCGCCAAAGCAGGTCTTACCAGCTGGATCCAGGATCATTCGAACTCAGCCTTGCCCGGGGGGTAGTGTCGAGAGTTCGGGGGACAATGCAGAGTGTGTGTCTCCCATGCCTCGTGCTAAAGCTGTTATAGGGATTCCCTGGGAACCCGAAGAATTCATTTCCTTGGCTGCAGGCAGGGGACACCCCAAGTTGTTTCTGGACGGAGTCCCATCTCTCCTCAAACACGCCATCCAGGCGAATGTGGGTGCCTTCCCAGCAAATTTGGCAAAGGATCGTGCGGAGACAATGCGCAGGTGGTTCATCAGGGCCGAACAGCTGAAAGCTGATGAGGCAAACCACAAGGAAAGCTTGTCAGCCCATTGCAAGAAAATCTTGCGCTCGAAACGCCTCTTGGTGTTCTCAGAGATGATTCTAGAGGCGCGTCATCCTGACACGGATTTAGTCCGCCAAATGTCGGTTGGGTTTGACCTCATGGGTAAAATTCCCTCATCCAACTTCTTTCCCAGCAAACCTACCTTTGCCACCCTCATCCCTGACCAGGTGAGGAGACTGGCAGACTCGGCGCGCAAGGCCGTGTGGTATTCGAGCAAGAAAGGGGGGGACGAAGACACGGTCCGTGCAGTGTATGACGCAAGCCGGGAGGAGCTAAGTAAGGGTTGGCTGACCGGTCCCTTCAACCTGTGTGAGCTCCCGCCAGGGGCCTGCCTCACCAGGAGATTCGGAGTGTCCCAAAACTCGGTGGGCGAGGATGGTCGGCCTGTCAAGAAGGTCAGACCGATTGATGATTTCACTGAGTCTTTGATAAACATGACGAACTCCTGCGAGGAATGCATTTGCGTACACTCGGTAGACTTCATAGTTGCTGCCCTTGTGTATCGCATGAACTTGGCGCGTGAAAGTGGGTTGGCTGAGCATTTGCAGATGCGAGCCATCGACCTACGCAAGGCTTACAAACAACTCCCCTTGTCTGCTGAAGCGCTTGGAGACAGCTTCCTTTGCATCCAAAACCCTGACAGCGGGGAGCCAGAGGCGTACCAGTCCACTGTCCTGCCGTTTGGAGCCCGGGCTGCTGTGCATGGTTTTTGCCGCACTTCCTCGGCCCTTTGGAGTGTGGGAGCTTCGTTGCTGAAATTCCATTGGAGTTGTTTCTTTGACGACTTTTTGGTAGTGTCCAGGGAAGCTGAGACTAAGCATTGTGACTTGATCCTTGACTCGTACTTCAGCCTGTTGGGTTGGGAGACCTCCACGGAAAAATCTCGGGGATTCGAAACTTGTGCAAAGGCTCTCAGCGTTCTGATAGACCTTGGAGAGTGCCATCTGTGCTCCCTGGCCTTGGAGAATACGCCTCAGCGCAAGCAAGCCTTGATGAGCTCCATCACGGATCTCCTTGACAAGGGGAAGGCCAGACGTGGTGAGTTGGCCACCCTACGAGGCCGGCTGTTGTTCGCAGAAGGACAGGTCTTCGGCAGAGCAGCCGGGGTTGCAATGCGCACTGTGTCCAGGTATGCCGAAAATCCTCTGCCTTCAAAGGTCACACCTGAGTTGTGCCGTGCCTTGAGCTACTTGAGGGATAGGGTTGTAAATGGGCCCAGGAAGGCCTCCTTGAGGGACCTCTTCCATGTTTACACCGATGCTTGCTTTGATGGGAACGGGTACTCGGGAATTGGTGGAGTGTTGTATGACTCAAAGGGTGTGCCCTTGGCGTTTTTTGCTTCCTCGGCGACCAAGGACATAGTAAGCCTAATCAACAAGGCTGGAAACAAAGTAATAATAGGTGAGCTGGAGTGCCTCGCATCAGTGGCATCGCTTTTTGCATTCTGCGAGTGGATCAGGTGTGCAGAAGTGGTCAGTTTTTGTGACAACGAATCCGTGCTTGCCTCGTTGATTAGCCTGAGCAGTGCCAATGAAGTGGTTTGCCGTCTGGCAAGCCATGCTGCCAAGCTTGAAGAAGACTTGGGCTGTTCGGTGTGGTATGAGCGAGTGGCCAGTCACTCCAATGTTGCCGACAAGCCGTCGCGTGACCCCGAATGGCGAATGCATGGAGCGACTTGTGTCACATCAGACTCAGGGGGAGGTGGCGCGATGTGACTAGCGCAGAACAGACTTGCAGGAAGGCTTTGGCCTACACGTGCAGGAACACCCAAGGGGTGTAGCGAACCTCCCCTTTGAGCTTGGCTGCAAAAGAAAAAAAGAGGTCCGAGATGAATATCAATGAAGATCATAAATCATGAATACATAATTGTCGGAGTTTTTGATATCCTATGTGTATGAGATAAAGAATGAGCCTGTGGCATCCAACAATTTGTGGTCTCACGGTTTGGAGTAATGTCGGGGGTCCCATCCAGCAACCCGTGCTTGAAGGGTCACCATCTGGCACCCCGGTGAAGGTGCCAGATTTGGACCGCGTTTTCAGGTTTTGGTGCGGTTGAATTTGGACGGGTTTTGGTTCTTTTGTGCCTGTGATGCTGCGGGATTGCAGGCGAACCCCATGATGCTGATGTTGCACCTTGGCTCAAGTAGTCAGATAAGGCGGAACTCAGCCGTAGGTTGATGGAGTTTTATCTGACAAACTTGAGCTTAAATTCAAACTGGTTGTTTTGCAAACAAACAGTTTGTGGTGCAACACATGCAGTTGAGAGTTGGACATAGCCGAACACCGTCGTGCTTGTCTCAAACCAGGGTGGTGTGGGTGGGTTAAAATAACCCTGTGCGCTAGTGGATCTTGCTCCCACCCGCCACCCCGCGATGTGACTAGCGCAGAACAGACTTGCAGGAAGGCTTTGGCCTACACGTGCAGGAACACCCAAGGGGTGTAGCGAACCTCCCCTTTGAGCTTGGCTGCAAAAGAAAAAAAGAGGTCCGAGATGAATATCAATGAAGATCATAAATCATGAATACATAATTGTCGGAGTTTTTGATATCCTATGTGTATGAGATAAAGAATGAGCCTGTGGCATCCAACAATTTGTGGTCTCACGGTTTGGAGTAATGTCGGGGGTCCCATCCAGCAACCCGTGCTTGAAGGGTCACCATCTGGCACCCCGGTGAAGGTGCCAGATTTGGACCGCGTTTTCAGGTTTTGGTGCGGTTGAATTTGGACGGGTTTTGGCTCTTTTGTGCCTGTGATGCTGCGGGGTTGCAGGCGAACCTTATGATGCTGATGTTGCACCTTGGCTCAAGTAGTCAGATAAGTCCTTCTTCAGCGTCTGGATGCCCCGGTCCACCACGGCAATGGCGTTGCGGTCCTCGGGCCGCTTCGTCCGGTGCACGGCTTCCGCGGGCAGCTCCCTGTCCAGCGTGGCGAACTCGTTGCCCAGGTCCGTCGTGACCACGAAGTTCCCGTCGTCCCCCGTCAGCTCCCGCGCGGCGCGCTTGGTGGCGCGGCCCACCGTCTCGGCGTTCTTGTTCTGCAGAGGTTCCACGGCGGCCTCCCGGGTGAAGACGTCCATCACCACCAGGCCGTACTTCGTCTTCCCCCGCGTGTTCTGGCTGAAGTCGATGAGGTCGGCCTGCAGCCGGTCGTTCGGCCCCTCGGCGGCCGACTTGCCCAGCGCGCGCGGCCGGGGCGCCTGCACCTGCCGGCCCACGTCGGCCTTCAGCGCCTCGAAGGCCATGGCCTGCGTCACGTCGAGGTCGCGCTGCCGTGCAAGTCGGTACAGCTTCCGCGGGTCCCGCGCCCCTCAGCGCCTCCATTTATAGAACGAGGAGAACGAGGAGCCTGCTCACACAGCTACTTGTTCTTCGGGCCCCCGTTCCACCTTGTCCAGCCGGGCCTGGAAGCCCTTGCACACCCCCCACAGCACGCTGGTGAGGTGAGAGTAGTCGAGAGTAAGAGAGTAACCATCTCCGTGCCGTCACTCCACCGGGCGGTGCCCGTCAAATTCTTCCACTTTGTTCCTGCGAAGTCGTCCGAGGCGAAGCCCAGCCCAGGTCCTCGTTCATGTCCGGGCGCTTGTACTGCTTGGCCTCCACGGAGTCAAAGAGCTGCTTGAGCTCCGCCACGTCGGCCTCGGCCATCTCCGTCTTCACCCGGCTGTCCGACAAATTCGTGAAGCTCGTGTTGCAGACCACGTTGCCCGTGTTGCCCGCGATCACGAGGCAGCCGGGGTTCCTCTGGTTCGTGGTCAGGGACAGCTGCGTGGAGAGGCTCTTGGTCTGCACCAGCGCCTCGTCGTTGATCATGATGAGCTCGCACTGGTGCGCCCCGCCGTCCCGCTCCAGGAAGACCCGCGCGCTCTGGTTGCCCAGCAGCCGCAGCTCCGGGCCGCTGTCGGGGCCGCGCTGTTGTTGGACACTTGCAGCTTGCTCCAGCCCGCCCAGTTCTTCGTCAGGAAGAGATCGTCCGAGAAGTCTGAGGTGTTGGTCACGGTGAGCGTGTTGGAGGCGAAGAGCTGCGGCGCGGAGACCGTGCCCGAGCTCGTCACGTCGCCGCACACCACGCTGCCCGTCGACACTCCGCCGCTCGTGGCCGTGAAGGTGCAGTCCAGGCTCTCGCAGTCCAGCGGGCCCGCGGAGGCTGCCCCGGTGATGGTCAGCGTGGCGCCCGTGAGCGCACCGGTGGCTGCGAAGCTCGCCGCCGTCGCTGCGCCCGAGGCCGTCAGTGTCCCCGTGGACACGTCGCCCAGCGTGGTGAAGTTCCCGGCGTTGGCCGTGTTGTTGATGGTGAGTGTGCTGCCCGTGATTCCTGTGGCGGAGCTCAGCAGGCCCACGCTGGCCGCGCCGGTGATGCTCAGCGAGCTGCCTGACACGGCCCCTGTGGACGTCAGCGTGGCCCCGGCGACGGCGCCTGTGGCTGTGAGCGCAGCGCAGGAGACTGCGCCCGAGGCGTCCACGCCCGTGGTGAACACGTCGGTGCAGTTCACGTCGTTGCACAGCAGCTGGTCGCAGCCCACGTTGCCCTGCGCGGTGAGCCCGTCCAGCGTGGCCGAGCCCGTGAGGGCCAGCGAGTCCGCCAGCAGGTCCGTTACTGAGACAGACTCTCCCTCGAAGGCGCTGGCCCTGATCTGCATGCTGTACAGGTCCAGCGTGCCCGCCGACTGCTGCACCAGCCCGGGGATAGACCCGCCGAAGGCTCCGAAGTGCAGCTTCGCGATTCCGCCCGGCGGCACCGAGAAGTCCAGGCGCGCCGTGCTCCAGACGCCCTGCGAGGGCGTGCCGAGGAAGGTGCCGGTGACGCCCACGTAGTCGTTGTCGGCCGCGCTGACGTACATCACCAAGTTGGAGGCCGTGCCCAGCCGGTACCGGCAGCCGAAGGAGTAGCGTCTCCCCGGCGTCAGCGTGTAGGTGCGCACGATGTTCCAGGCGAAGGCGCTCAGGGTCATGGCGTAGCCCTCCAGCTGGAAGCCTCCCACCGTGAAGCTGGCCGAGGCCACGGAGCTCTGGCTGTTGGAGCGCACCAGGAAATTTCCTAGCGTGGTGAGCGTGGGTTCCAGCAGCACCTCGCCCAGGGTGGCCAGCGTGACGTCGTCGGCCCCTCCGTCGAGGAACTTGTGCTTCAGCAGCAGTGCCGAGGCCGCCGTGTCCTCCTCCTCCGTGTTGCCGGTCTCCAGGGTTGCGTCCAGGATCTGGAGGCCGTAGACGTCCACCGTTCCTGCCGTCTGGTTGGGCAGGCCCGGCGCCTGGAAGTGCGCCCCGAAGTGCAGCTTCGCCACTCCGTTTGGCGGCACGGTGAAGTACATCTTGGCCGTGCTCCAGGCGCCCTGGTCGCCCACGAAGCTGCCGTACAATGGGTCGTAGACGTTGTCGGCCTCTGACATGTACACCACGAAGTTGGAGGCCGTGCCGAGCCGGTCTCTCGGCCGGGCGTCAAGTTGTAGGTGCGCACAATGTTCCACGGGTTCGCCGCCAGGGTCAGGGTGTAGCCGTCCACACTTACTCCCGCGGTGTGCGTGGCCAGGACCACGCTGCAGCCGCTGCTGGGGCGAACCGTCCAGTTTGACAGTGAGACGTCCGTGGGGCCCAGGATCTGCTCTCCTATGGCGGCCACCACCTCGTCTCCGTCGTCCGGAAAGCGCACTGCTATTTGCAGGGCCGAGGCTGCCTCCGTGACTCCGAGCTTGCCCGCAAGGAGGCCGTCTACTTGTGCGATGGTGTAGTAGCTGAGCAGCGCGGCTGCGATGCTCGAGGCCGTTGCCGTGTCCTGGTCTGCGGCTGAGCGGTACGCCACCAGCGCCGAGGTGATTTGGTTGGTCGTGAAGACGTCCTGGTCCGGGCCCGTCCGGTAGGCCAGCAGCGCGCCCGCGATGGCGGCCTGCGTCTGCGTGTCCTGCGCGCTCGCCGTGCGGTAGTCTCCCAACAGCGCGTCTACCTGCGCCGAGGTGTAGTAGGCCAGCAGCGCGGCTGTGATGGCGCTGGTCGTCTCCGCGTCCTGCGCCGTTCCGGTTCGGTAGTCTCCCAACAGAGTGTCCACTTGTGAGGAGGTGTAGTAGGCCAGCAAGGCTGCTGTTATGGCAGCGTCCGCCGCTGCGACGGAGTAGCAGTCTGCCGTGATGCTCAGCGTGTCGTCGCCGTTGGCCAGGGCAGCAGAGAGAGGAGCCATGAAGTGCAGGTTGCGAACGACGTTGCGTCCGCGAAGGAGCTCCCAAGTTGTGAAGCCCGCCCAGGCCGGCGCGTTAACAACTCCGCTGCCGGAAAGCTGCAGGGCGGCGAGCTCCGCGAGGCTGGAGCGTGGTCTCGCTGGCTGAGAGCGCGGCGTTCGTGGCGTATGAGGGCCTTGGCCCCCTGGAGCGCCGTGATGCTGGCGTCCCGGCTAGCAAGCTGCGCTGCGACGAAGGCCTCGGTGGCGAGACCCAGCAGGGCATTTGCTATCTTGGTGTCTACCTCCAGTGGAGTGTCCAGTCCGTCCAGGATGCAGTCCCACGCCTGCTCCAGGTCGCAGTGCGTCCGCCGCTGTTTGAGAGGCGGAGAGTCGGTTGCGCAGCCCATCAGCGGGAAGAGCTCCGGCAGCTGCTTGTGGGTGCAGGCCCCGTCGATCATGCTGGCCAGGCTCGTGGGGAAGACGTTCATGCTGTCCACGAACCTCAGCGGGCCCCAGCTCATCTGCAGCGCAGGCACTTCTCGCCCGACTTGCAGAGGACTTGGAGGCAGAGGTGGCTGTAGTTGCCCTGCTTGATCGCGGCCTGCAGGGCGCACCAGCCGGTGAGGGGCCTTGGCGCGGCCTTGGCCCTGTTCTTGGGCGCGGCCTTTGGCGCAGCCTTGGCCATGGGCATGGGCCTCTCGGACTCGCTTCCTTCTGCCTCGCTCTCGGTGCCCTCGTTGTCGCTGTCCTCGCCAAGCTCTTCGCGCGGTGCCCTGCTGACAGGAGAGCCCATCGTGGCGATGTAGCGCAGCAGGAAGTGGAAGTCGTTGCCGCCCCCGTTGTGAAAGACCACTGGGATGGTCTTGGGCGTCTGGGCCGCGATGTTGCAGGAGTGGCACAGCGCCCCGAGATACTGCCCGGTGCCGTGGCAGTGGTGGAGCTTCTTCTCAGGCGGTCTCGAAGGACGCGAGGCACTCCCTGCAGTGAGTGGCGGCCCTGTGCTCCAGCTCCTCCCTCCGGGTCATGCTGACGGGCCGAGTTCGGCGTCTCCAGGTGAGGTAGTGGTCGGCCAGCTTGAGAAGGTCGTTCAGCATGGCGCGGACGGCGTGGTACTTGTCGCTGTCCCGCTCGTGGTGCGTGAGCCTCAGCCTCAGCTCCTCGGGTGGCACGTAGCCGCAGCGCCCGACAGCGACGTAGCAGGAAGAAGCCGCGACGGTCTGGCGCGCGGGGCGGGCGTGCTGTAGACCTCGAGGTCCGCGTAGCACGTCAGGGGCGCGAGCTCTGCGGAGGCCTTGCCCCTGTAGCGCAGCAAGCAGCGGGCCATGCACCTCGGGCACTTGTACTCCATGCAGCCGCCGGTGTTGGTGGGCGTGGCTCCCAGGGTCAGCCCCCGCCTGCTGGCCAGCGCCTGGAAGTTGTGGATCAGGCTGTAGTGGCCGCTGTGCAGGAGAAGCAGCTGGAGGACGTGGTAGTACTCCAGCCCGTCCGCCCACAGCGCCCGGCGTTGCGGAGCTCGAAGGCCTCGATGTCGTCGAAGCCCACGGGGCGGTCCGTCGGAGAAGCCAGAGCGGGCTGCCAGCCCGGGGGGCGCGATCCTCGGCGGCCGGCCAGCTCGGGGTAGAAGAAGGAGCCCGAGCAGCTCACGGTCCTCTTCCGCTCGGTCTTGTTGAGCCCTTCGACCCCGAGGCAGTGGGCGAGGACGCGCCACATGAAGCAGCGGTGGTCCTCGTTCTGAGGGTTCCAGATGGCCTTCTTCTTGGCCAGGGTCTCGGGCAGCTCCTTCCAGCAGCCTCCTGCCTCGTTGGGCGGCGGGGGCGCGGGCATGTCGGCCAGCTGCTGCGAGGGCGCGGTCAGCAAATACGCTGCCGTGATGCCCGCGACGGTCCAGTCGGACTCGGGGAAGCGGGAGCGCTCGAGCGCGACCTCGAACTTCGTCCTGATGGCCGCCATCATGGTTCCGGCGCGGGCCGACGGAGGCGCGGGCCTCACGATCCACGGCGCCAGTTTGAGGAAGTAGAGCGTGAGCTCCACCCTGTCCTCGTCCTCATCGTTCGCAGCCGGGCGCGTCAGCAGGATCTGGAAGCTGACCTTGGCGAGGGAGGGCAGCCGAATTGCCAGCAGGTCTTGGAGCCGGTCCACCAGCAGCCGCATGGCATCGATGGTGAAGACCTGCTGCAGCTCGCGGGTCCAAGCGGCCCCGCGCGGGCGCAGTTCTGTCACAGCTGCCTTGGCGCTAGGCGCGCGCGGTCTTTTTTAGAGGCACCGCCCGGACGGCGCTGAGCCCCAGGCGGCCCCAGATGCGGTCAGACAGCTCGGAGATCATGGCGCGAATTGGTTTGAGCTAATTGCTTTCTATAGAAAAATAATAAAATATTCAGTCGGTCGGACGAGCGCTTCTTTTTTCAGTCATGTTCTGTCCTGGCTTCTGTTCTGTCCCGGATTCTACCGCGTCACAGCGAGTCGGTGCTGCTGCCCTGCAGGTTCAGCGCAGCGAGGAGCTCTCTGGCAAGGCGGCGAGGGTTGCGCTCTTGGCAGCCAGCGAGACCGGCAGCCGCTCAGCGATCTTCTTGCTGACGAGCTGCTCCTCCACCTCGAAGAGCTCCCTCTCGATCTGGGCCAGCGTTGCGACATCGCGCGTGCGAATGCGGCGCTGCCTCAGGGCCTCGCGCTTCTCGCGGAGCGCTTCCATCGGCGCCCAGCTCTCCTCCCCGCGCTCCTCGGCCATGGCGGGAGCTGCGCTGCGAGCCGCGCGCTGGTTCAAGCCCTTGCGAAGCTTAAGCTGCAGGTCTTGCGCCCGCTTCAGCATCTCCTTCCAGTTCTGGATGTCGACCTCCTCCTCAGCCGCTCCAGCACGGGCGCTCCCCAAGCGAGCTCGTTGTGCAGGCGGCTCACCTCCTCCTGAGAGGCTCCCCGCTTCAGCGCCTCGGCATCAACGGCGGCCTTCAGCACAGGCCTCAGCTGCTCGCGGCGCTACAGGATGAGGGTGGTCATTCTGAATTTTTTTAATGAGGAAAAAAAGGCTGCGGCATCGGAAGAAACTACAGCGGGCACTCTCGAGAAGGTGGCTCCACGCGCAGATCTGTGACCTCAAGACTCAACCCGCACATGCCGCTCAGCAGCCACAAGCTGCGCGCTCTCAGCCTAACGCGCGCGGCGCAGTGAGCCAGCTCAGCGGGGCGGTCCGCAAACGTGCCGCCGGCGTTCCAGAAGCGCGCGTGGGCCGGCAGCTTGGCTTTCAGCATCCAATCGCCGCCGCGCGATTGCCTCACAGAGGGCAGCAGCCGCTGGCGCAAAGCCTCGGGCGTGAGCTTTGCGTCGAAGACGCGCTCGGATGCGGCCGCCAGCTGCTCGACCAGATCGGTCTCGGCCCGCTCCCAGAAGAGCCTCGCGCGCTCATCGGTTGCGAAGCTCACGCTGGGGCGCTGCCCCTCGGAGAAGGCCCTGGGCTCCCATGGGATTTCCAGCGAAGCTTCGCTCTGCCAAAACAGCGGCTCCATGCACAAGAATTTGCCACCCTTTGCATTGGAGCGCACCTCGCCCAACTTCCACATGCTAGCCTGGCTCGTCATCCTTTTCTGTCTCCGATTAAAAAAAGATTGGTCCGAGCGTGCGAAACTGCTTGAGCCGCGCCCTTGCCTGTGCGTGCTTTGTTGTGCTGGTGGTAATTGTTAGACTGCTGGAGCTGTTTTGCGGCACAAAGTCGATTGGCCGAGCCTTCGAGGCGGCAGGGTGGGAGGTCGTCTCCCTGGACATCGTGTCGAAATTTGAGCCCACGATCCTGTGCGACATCCGGAGCTGGGACTACACGCTGTTTCCGCCGGGGCACTTTGACATGGTCTGGGCCAGCCCGGTCTGCACGGAGTACAGCCGAGCTCTGACGATGCGCCCTCGACGACTCGAGGAGGGCGACGCGCTGGTGCTCAGAGCCCTCGAGATCATGGAGCATTTCGACCCGCTCATGTGGGTCATAGAGAATCCGGCCACCGGGCTGCTGAAGACCCGCCCGTTCATGGAGCGCCTACCCTGGGTGGACGTTACCTACTGCAAGTACGGGACTCCGTACAGGAAGCAGACCCGACTGTGGACCAACATGCGCTGGAGACCGAGCCGAGGGCTTTTTTTTTAGGAGCGGCAGCCGGTGCGATGCGTGGGAAGACGGGAGGCATCTGAGGGGCGCTCAAGGGGGGCCTCGACTCATGGGGGGCCAGCACGAGAGGGTCAGGGGGCAGTCGCGCGAGCTGCTTTACAGCATTCCTACGGCGCTGCGCGAGGAGATTGCGAGCGCGGCCACGGCAGAGCTTGCGGATCGGCTGAGCATCCCGGACTGAAGCGAGGAGCATTTCTTATAAGATTTTTTAATGACCCTAACGAGCTCATTTTTTTTCTTAGCAGGCATGCGCTCCGACGGCGGCCAATAAGCCGCCCCACGTGGCATAGCGCCACTGCCCGAAGACTGCGCCTCACTTTGGGCAGGACTTGCAGCTGACGCGGCGCGCGCAGCGGGTTGCCCCACAGCTGCAGCTCCTCCAAAGTGCGCGCGGCATCTTCGATCAGCAGCCGCGCGGCGTGCAGGCAGCGCATCAGCGGCTCGCTGCAGGGCTTCTCAGCGCAATCCAGCACGCAGCCGCCAGGGTCAGCTCCAGGAAATCGCCCTTGGTGTCGGCGTTGAGGTGCCCAAGCGAGGGCTCGGGAGCCAGCCAGTCGAACGTCTGCGACCACTCGGCATCCGTCCTTCGTGAGGTAGGACTCCAAAGCGCCGTAGGGGCAGGGGAATCCGAAGTCAAGTCCGCTGACTCGGATGCCACCCGTGTAGGACAGGTGCGAGGATGCAGCAGCAGCGCCGAGAACAAGCCGCTCAGATCCAGCAGCTCGGAGATGCGCTCCACCGCTTCCAGCGCATCCGGAAGGGCGGCAGGCTGCTTGGCAGCCCACTCCTCCATGGTGACCAGCAGGCTCTCGGTCAATGCGTGCTGCATGGCGACGGTGCAAGCGCTTCGACCCATGCTCGATCCACTCAAACACTTCGGTCCATGCGAACAAATAATTCCCCAGGGATGGTCTGGAGGCGACAAGATCCGTCTCTCCACAATGATCCGTCTCGGACCAGGATATGTTTTTTTAGATCCATCTCTCCACAATGATCCGTCTCTCCACTATGATCCGTCTCGGACTATTATAGATTTTTTTATTCTAAGGTGAGGCGCTCACAGGGCTGGCGGCGGAAAGATCCGTCTCTCCACAATGATCCGTCTCTCCACAATGATCTGTCTCGGACCAGGATATGTTTTTTTTAGATCCGTCTCTCCACAATGATCCGTCTCGGACTATTATAGATTTTTTTATTCTAAGGTGAGGCGCTCACCGGGCTGGAGGCGGAAAGGTCCGTCTCGGACCTGGGAATAAAGGTCTCCTAGGTAGTGGCGCTCACCGGGCTGGAGGCGGAAAGGTCCGTCTCTCCACCATGATGCGTCTCGGACTATTATAGATTTTTTATTCTAAGGTGAGGCGCTCACCGGGCTGGAGGCGGAAAGGTCCGTCTCGGACCTGGGAATAAAGATCTCCTAGGTAGTGGCGCTCACCGGGCTGGAGGCGTAGAGCGCCTCCTGGACGAGGCGGGGCAGCGCGCGCAGGAGGTGGAGCGTGGCGCAGCACAGGCCATAGAGGAGACGGCAGCAGCGGCTGCGGAGGAGGGAGAGGTCGCCGTTGCCGCAGAGAGTGTGGGCGGGGCCTTCGAGTACCTGGGAGGCCTGGCAGAAGGAGCAGCAGCCCTCGCACCCACGGCGGGCGAGGTTGCTGGAACGCTGGCTGCCACGGCAGGTTGGCGCAGCGGCGGCAGGGTTGGCTGTGGGACTCGCAGGCGGCGCAGCCTACGGCCTGGCCCAGCGGCACGAACACGCTCTTCCGGCCTCAGCAGGGCAGTGAGGACGCGGCCGTGCAGGACGTCCGGTCCGCCAACAACATGAATGACGCCACTCAGCCCCAGCACTTCACGCTAGCAGCTCGCAGTCTGGCTTCAGAGTCCAGGCGCAGACCAATCACACGCCGCGCCCCTTCTCCTGGGGCCTGAACCCTGTGACTCTGCCCCAGTCCCAGCCGAACTCCCGGGCAAGCCGCAGCTCAGGACGCCAGATCCGCCTGCCTCCGCCGAGCTATGACCAGCTGGCCCGAGACATCGAGGCGGCCTAGACTCTCCTTCGCCGTACGAGCGAAAATGAGTGTTGCGCTACATGTAAAGAAGCATGGAGGTAGTCACAGCCGGAGCACAGGATGAGTTGATGCAGAGCTTGGACTACAAGCTGAAAACCAGCAACACCAACTACGTGACCGCACGGCACGACGTGCAGTATTTTCCCAGCTCGCTGAGCTCCTTCTCTCCCGCCACCTCGAGGGTTTGCCGCATTCCGCTGACCAGCGGCACCTCGTTCATCGACCCCGAGTCTATCAAGATCGCCTTCAGAGTCAGAACACGGACGCCAACCCGCTGGCGCCGGCCACTCCGAACCCCGCTGTTTCATCCAGAGGATCCAGGTCTTCGCCAACGGCCAGCGCTGCGACGACATTAACTACTACGGCCGCACCGTGGCCGTGCATGACCTGCTGAAGGGCCGCGAGTACAACCAGAACAAGGCCGTGGAGGGCTTCGACGAGGTGAACAACTCTCGCGGTGCACCAGAGCGGCTACGCGGACGTGCTGCTGCGCCCCACCATGGTGGGCATCCTGCGCTGCGGGAAGATGCTGCCGCCGCAGCTGAACCTGGTGATAGAGATCGAGTTCGCGGACGCCACGACTGCGCTGTGGTCTGAGAAAGCCGGGGCGGATCCGGCGGGAGCCACGCTGAGCACCGACTTCGAGATCCAGAACGTCCGAGTTCTGGCCTCACAGGTCGTCCTGGACTCTGCGCTGGTCAACCGCGTGCTCCTCTCAGGAAGGTCGCTCGTGTTCAGCTACCCCGCGGTGCACACGCAGCAGTCCACGGTGCCAGCACAACGTCACCGTGGCGCGCGCCTTCACGAAACTCATGGGAGCGTTCGTGACTTTTTGGGACAACGACGCAGGCTCTAAGATCCACCTGCTGGCCAACCCGGGGCTGGACGTGGCCCCCATCGGAGCGGCCAGGCAGGAAGACAGTCTCCTGGAGTCGCAGATGCAGCTGGGCAGCCTGCAGTACCCGCACAACCCTATGAAGGGAGCCTCGGAGCACTTCCACTTCCTCTCGGTCCTTGCGGGGACCTACGACGACACGGCGCGCAACATCGACATCGACCGCGCTGGCTACCTGCGCCACAGCTTCATCGCGGGCTTCCCGACAGAGCGAGTGCCCAAGATGCCCCTCAGTGGCGTCAGCACTCGTTCGGGTCGGTTCACCTTCAAGGCGCTCGACGGCACGATGACGGATGTGTTCATCCACCTGATAGCCTATCAGCTGGTGACGCTCTCTGGGACTGGAGTCTCAGTGCTTGACTAGTAAGGATCCATAGCTCAATTGGAAGAGGCTCTGCAGCTCTGAAGCTTCAGACCGCGGGCTCGATTCCACCCGGGCGCGGATCATTTTTTGCAGGCGAGTGCCCTTGGGAATTCTTTTTTCTTCCCTGAGCCGAGACGGATCATCGCCGAGAGACGGATCTTTCCGCCTCCAGCCCCGTGGATCTTCCCACCTCCAGCCCGGTGAGCGCCTCTCCTTAAAAGACTTATATTCCCAGGTCCGAGACGGATCTTCCCGCCTCCAGCCCGGTGAGCACCTCTCCTGGGAACGAGAAATCCCCGAGACGGATCTTTCCGCCTCCAGCCCGGTGAGCGCCTCTCCTGGGAACGAGAAATCCCCGAGACGGATCTTTCCGCCTCCAGCCCAGTGACCGCCTCTCCTGGGAGCGAGAAATCCCCGAGACGGATCCTCCCACCTCCAGCCCGGTGAGCGCCTCTCCTTAAAAGACATATATTCCCAGGTCCGAGACGGATCTTCCAGCCTCCAGCCCGGCGAGCGCCTCTCCTTAAAAGACTTATATTCCCAGGTCCGAGACGGATCTTCCCACCTCCAACCCGGTGAGCGCCTCTCCTTAAAAGACTTATACTCCCAGGTCCGAGACGGATCTTCCAGCCTCCAGCCCGGCGAGCGCCTGTCGTCGGGTCGACCGATGATCTGTGGCGGTGGCTGCGGCTGCGGCCCGGGTAGTCCTCCTCGCCCAGCTCGGGGTTGTTGGCTTGAGCAAAGGGCTGGAAGATGCAGCTCAGCCCACCCATGACGGAGGACCGCACGTCCTTGTAGGCCTGCTCGTCGGTGATGAGGTGAATGGGAGTCTCGCGGGCCGAGTGCCGCAGCATGGCGTCCCAGGCGGCCCCGGGCAGCGTGACGTAGTGGATGGGGTCGAGCCCCGACTGCGCCCGGAAGGAGTCCCGGTAGCTCTCCATCACGTCCGCCAGGGCCAGGACGTCGGTGGGGAGGTAGCAGTCGTGGAACTCGCGGAAGGTCTCCCACCCCATGAGATAGGCGGTGTTGACGGCCAGCCGGTGGTCCTCTGCGCTCACCGCTTTTCCCGCCAGCACGCTGTCGTAGCAGTGCTGCTCCCACACCGCGGGCATCTCCCACGCCCCGGCGCCGCAGAAGTGCTCGAAGGGCATGGGCAGCTTGCGCAGGATGCAGTCCCACGCCTGCTCCAGGTCGCAGTGCGTCCGCCGCTGTTTGAGAGGCCGTCTTTGGGGCGGAGAGTCGGTCGGCGTGCGCAGCTGCAGCTCGGGGTGAAGCGAGGCCATCAGCGGGAAGAGCTCCGGCAGCTGCTTGTGGTGCAGGCCCTGAGGTCGTCGATCATGCTGGCCAGGCTCGTGGGGAAGACGTTCATGCTGTCCACGAACCTCAGCGGGCCCCAGCTCATCTGCAGGCACTTCTCGCCCGACTTGCAGAGGTGGCTGTAGTAGTAGGGCATGGGCCTCTCGGACTCGCTTCCTTCTGCCTCGCTCTCGGTGCCCTCGTTGTCGCTGTCCTCGCCGAGCTGTTCGCGCGGTGCCCTGCTGACAGGAGAGCCCATCGTGGCGATGTAGCGCAGCAGGAAGTGGAAGTCGTAGCCGCCCCCGTTGTGAAAGACCACTGGGATGGTCTTGGGCGTCTGGGCCGCGATGTTGCAGGGGTGGCACAGCGCCCCGAGATACTGCCCGGTGCCGTGGCAGTGGTGGAGTTTCTTCTCGGCGGTCTCGAAGGACGCGAGGCACTCCCTGCAGTGAGTGGCGGCCCTGTGCTCCAGCTCCTCCCGCCGGGTCATGCTGACGGGCCGAGTTCGGCGTCTCCAGGTGAGGTAGTGGTCGGCCAGCTTGAGAAGGTCGTTCAGCATGTGCGGACGGCGTGGTACTTGTCGCTGTCCCGCTCGTGGTGCGTGAGCCTCAGCCTCAGCTCCTTGGGTGGCACGTAGCCGCAGCGCCCGACAGCGACGTAGCAGGAAGAAGCCGCGACGGTCTGGCGCGCCGGCTGCTGCTGCGCTATGTGGACCGTCGGAGCGGGCGTGCTGTAGACCTCGAGGTCCGCGTAGCACGTCAGGGGCGCGAGCTCTGCGGAGGCCTTGCCCCTGTAGCGCAGCAAGCTCTTCTCGGGCCCGGGCAGCGGCACTTTCCGAGTGCGCTCGGCTATCTCTCGATAGCACTGGGCGGCGCGGTGGCGCTGCCAGGAGGCCGTCTCCCTGGACATCGTGTCGAAATTTGAGCCCACGATCCTGTGCGACATCCGGAGCTGGGACTACGCGCTGTTTCCGCCGGGGCACTTTGCCCGGTCTGCACGGAGTACAGCCGAGCTCTGACGATGCGCCCTCGACGACTCGACTTGCAGTAGGTAACGTCCACCCAGGGTAGGCGCTCCATGAACGGGCGGGTCTTCAGCAGCCCGGTGGCCGGATTCTCTATGACCCACATGAGCGGGTCGAAGTGCGCCATGATCTCGAGCACCAGCGCGTCGCCCTCCTACGGGACTCCGTACAGGAAGCAGACCCGACTGTGGACCAACATGCGCTGGAGGCCGAGCCGAGGGCTGTGCAGGAGCGGCAGCCGGTGCGACGCGTGGGAAGACGGGAGGCATCTGAGGGGCGCCCAAGGGGGGCCTCGACTCATGGGGGGCCAGCGCAAGAGGGTCAGAGGGCAGTCGCGCGAGCTGCTTTACAGCATTCCTACGGCGCTGTGCAAGGAGATTGCGAGCGCGGCCACGGCAGAGCTTGCGGATCGGCTGAGCATCCCGGACTGAAGCGAGGAGCATTTCTTATAAGGTTTTTTAATGACCCTAACGAGCTCATTTTTTTTCCTAGCAGGCATGCGCTCCGACGGCGGTCAATAAGCCGCCCCGCGTGGCATAGCGCCACTGCCCGAAGACTGCGCCTCCACACTTTGGGCAGGACTTGCAGCTGACGCGGCACCCATCTATCTCCCGCGTCACTCTCAGCAGGAGCGGGTTGCCCCACAGCTGCAGCTCCTCCAAAGTGCGCGCGGCATCTTCGATCAGCAGCCGCGCGGCGTGCAGGCAGCGCATCAGCGGCTCGCTGCAGGGCTTCTCTGCGCAATCCAGCACCTGCGCAGCCACGGCCAGGGTCAGCTCCAGGAAATCGCCCTTGGTGTCGGCGTTGAGGTGCGCGAGCGAGGGCTCTGGAGCCAGCCAGTCGAACGTCTGCGCCCAAAGATCGTCTCCAGGATCTCTGGTCATCACGCGGCACCCGTCCTTCGTGTGGTAGGACTCCAAAGCGCCGTAGGGGCAAGGGTATCCGAAGTCAAGTCCGCTGACTCGGATGCCGCCCGTGTAGGACAGGCTCTTCCTGTCTCTGCGAGGGTGCAGCAGCAGCGCCGAGAACAAGCCGCTCAGATCCAGCAGCTCGGAGATGCGCTCCACCGCTTCCAGCGCATCCGGAAGGGCGGCAGGCTGCTTGGCTGCCCACTCCTCCATGGTGACCAGCAGCTCAGGGGCTGGAGGACCTGCAAGTGGCAACCCCTACGCGCTTCGACCCCATGCCCACGGTGGCGTCCCTGCGGGGGGAGACGGAGGGACAAATAATTCCCCAGGGATGGTCTGGAGGCGACAAGATCCGTCTCTCCACAATGATCCGTCTCGGACCAGGATGTGTTTTTTTAGATCCGTCTCTCCACAATGATCCGTCTCTCCACTATGATCCGTCTCGGACTATTATAGATTTTTTATTCTAAGGTGAGGCGCTCACCGGGCTGGCGGCGGAAAGATCCGTCTCTCCACAATGATCCGTCTCTCCACAATGATCTGTCTCGGACCAGGATATGTTTTTTTTAGATCCGTCTCTCCACAATGATCCGTCTCTCCACTATGATCTGTCTCGGACTATTATAGATTTTTTTATTCTAAGGTGAGGCGCTCACCGGGCTGGAGGCGGAAAGGTCCGTCTCGGACCTGGGAATAAAGGTCTCCTAGGTAGTGGCGCTCACCGGGCTGGAGGCGGAATCCGTCTCTCCAGGCGGGAAGATCCGTCTCGGACCTGGGAATATAAGTCTTCTAAGGAGAGGCGCTCACCGGGCTGGAGGCGGGAAGATCCGTCTCGTACCTGCAAATATAAGTCTTTTAAGGAGAGGCGCTCACCGGGCTGGAGGCGGGAAGATCCGTCTTGGACCTGGGAATATAAGTCTTCTAAGGAGAGGCGCTCACCGGGCTGGAGGCTGGAAGATCCGTCTCGGACCTGGGAATATAAGTCTTTTAAGGAGAGGCGCTCACCGGGTTGGAGGCGGGAAGATCCGTCTCGGACCTGGCAATATAAGTCTTTTAAGGCTCACCGGGCTGGAGGTGGGAAGATCCGTCTCGGGGATTTCTCGCTCCCAGGAGAGGCCACTGGGCTGGAGGCGGAAAGATCCGTCTCGGGGATTTCTCGTTCCCAGGAGGCGCTCACCGGGTTAAAGGCGGAAAGATCCGTCTCGGGGATTTCTCGTTCCCAGGAGAGGCGCTCACCGGGCTGGAGGCGGGAAGATCCGTCTCGGACCTGGGAATATAAATATCTTTTAAGAGAGTGCACTCACCGGACTGGAGGTGGGTGATTCCGTCTCGGGATTTCTTCGCTCCCAGGAAGAGGCGTCTGACAAAAACTGGGCTGGAGGCGGAAGATCCGTCTCTCGCGATGATCCGTCTCGGTTCCAGGGAAGAAAAAAAGAATTTCAAGGATGACAAAGTTCAAAAAAATGAGCCCGCCCACTGGGAAACGGGCAGAAAGGAGAATCGCGACACCGCGGCTGTAAGCTTCAGCAACGAACAGAAATAAAGGAGAACGAAGCTGCAGAGCCTTTTCAATTGAGCTATGGATCCTTAAAATAAAAAAACCCCTACAATGACAAATACTAAACTTGACTACCTCCCCAAAACTTAAATTTACTCCGAAATATCAAAAAAGACATAAAAACAAAATCAAAAACCATACTAGTCAAGCACGGAGACTCCCGTGCCAGAGAGCGTCACCAGCTGATAGGCTATCAGGTGGATGAACACGTCCGTCATCGAGCCGTCGAGCGCCTTGAAGGTGAACCGAGCCAGGTCGCCCGAGCGAGTGCTGACGCCACTGAGGGGCATCTTGGGCACTCGCTCCGTCGGGAAGCCCGCGATGAAGCTGTGGCGCAGGTAGCCAGCGCGGTCGATGTCGATGTTGCGCACCGTGTCATCGTAGGTCCCCGCAAGGACCGAGAGGAAGTGGAAGTGCTCCGAGGCTCCCTTCATGGGGTTGTGCGGGTACTGCAGGCTGCCCAGCTGCATCTGCGACTCCAGGAGACTGTCTTCCTGCCTGGCCGCTCCGATGGGGGCCACGTCCCGGGTTGGCCAGCAGGTGGATCTTAGAGCCCGCGTCGTTGTCCCAAAAAGTCACGAACGCTCCCATGAGTTTCGTGAAGGCGCGCGCCACGGTGACGTTGTGCTCCGCCACGCCCGGAGGCACCGTGGACTGCTGCGTGGGGTAGCTGAACACAAGCGACCTTCCTGAGAGGAGCACGCGGTTGAAGGACTCTACCAGCGCAGAGTCCAGGACGACCTGTGAGGCCAGAACTCAGACCACAGCGCAGTCGTGGCGTCCGCAACTCGATCTCTATCACCAGGTTCAGCTGCGGCGGCAGCATCTTGCCGCAGCGCAGGATGCCCACCATGGTGGGGCGCAGCAGCACGTCCGCGTAGCCGCTCTGGTGCACCGCGCGGGGCGTCCGAGAGTTGTTCACCTCGTCGAAGCCCTCCACGGCCTTGTTCTGGTTGTACTCGCGGCCCTTCAGCAGGTCATGCACGGCCACGGTGCGGCCGTAGTAGTTAATGTCGTCGCAGCGCTGGCCGTTGGCGAAGACCTGGATCCTCTGGATGAAACAGGCGGGGTTCGGAGTGGCAGGCGCCAGCGGGTTGGTGGCGTCCGTGTTTCTGACTCTGAAGGCGATCTTGATAGACTCGGGGTCGATGAACGAGGTGCCGCTGGTCAGCGGAATGCGGCAGACCCTCGAGGTGGCGGGGGAGAAGGAGCTCAGCGAGCTGGGGAAATACTGCACGTCGTGCCGTGCGGTCACGTAGTTGGTGTTGCTGGTTTTCAGCTTGTAGTCCAGGCTCTGCATCAACTCATCCTGTGCTCCGGCTGTGACTACCTCCAGGAGAAGGGGCGCGGCGTGTGATTGGTCTGCGCCTGGACTCTGAAGCCAGACTGCGAGGAGGCGCGGCTGCTTGCGGGGCTGCCTGAAGTGCTGCTGCCGGAGCGCAGCGTGAAGTGCTGGGGCTGAGTGGCGTCATTCATGTTGTTGGCGGACCGGACGTCCTGCACGGCCGCGTCCTCACTGCCCTGCTGAGGCCGGAAGAGCGTGTTCTCCAGCACCCAGCCCGTGCCGCGGGCCAGGCCGTAGGCTGCGCCGCCTGCGAGTCCCACAGCCAACCCTGCCGTCGCCGCTGCGCCAACTCCTGCCGTGGCAGCCAGCGTTCCAGCAACCTCGCCCGCCGTGGGTGCGAGGGCTGCTGCTTCTTCTGCCAGGCCTCCCAGGTACCCGAAGGCCCCGCCCACACCCTCTGCGGCAACGGCAACCTCTCCCTCCTCCGCAGCCACTGCTGCCGTCTCTGCTGCGCCACGCTCCTGCGCGCGCTGCCCCGCCTCGTCCAGGAGGCGCTCTACGTCGTCGGGTCGACCGATGATCTGTGGCGGTGGCTGCGGCTGCGGCCCTGGGCGGGGCAACACATTTAGGCGGACGTACTCAGCTGCGTCCTGGGGGAGCTGGGAGCGGAAGGCCTGCGCCGCCGCGAGCCCTGCTGCTCCTGCGCCCACAAGGTCCGCTGCTGCCTGCGCTCCGTCGGCCGCGCTGCGCAAACGGCCCGTGATGGAGGGCGGGCCCTGACCGTTGTTCGTCAGCGCGTCGGCCTCTGGGTCTCCAGCCAGGTCGTCCTCGCCGAAGCGGTTTCCTCCGCCTTGGTCCTCATCCGTGGCCTCTGCGGAGTGCGGAAGCCTTCCTCTGGAATCGCCCTCAGGGGCGTGTGCTGCAGAGGCTGCGGGTTGGGGTCCTCGCTGGACTGCACGAAGTCGTCCAAGTAGAAGTGGCTCGTGATGAACGTGGTGGCCTTGCGGTCCGGCTGGTCCAGGGGCAGCGGCTCATTCCGCTCCAGGTAGCCCACCACCTGCTCGAAGCGCGGGCGCTGGCTGAAGCCGTGGGCCCGAAGCGCCCCCATCTCACTGCTGCGCAACCTGGCGGTGCACGGCCTCCGTCAGCCGGCTCACATCGTCCAGGCGCCGTTGCCCCTCTTGGGCCATCCTGCGTTCCCCTAACCAGGCGTTGAAGGCCTGCGCCTCCTCCAGCTCTCGCTGAGCTCGGATACGTCTTTCGGAACCACCGGAGCATCTGAGGCTCGTTGCGAGGTTCAGGGGACATCATCGTGCTTTTCATACCAGCACGCTAGCGCCCGCCGTCAGCCGGTCGTACGCCGACTGCCTCTCCAGCATGCGCATGGCGCGCTCGCTCGGACGAGGCGCTTCTACAGGCTCGGGCCGTACCTCTCTGTGCACCTCGGGCTCGGGCTGTACCTCGGGCTGTACCTCGGGCTCTAGCTGTGCCTCGGGCTCTGTCTTGGGCTGCCTTGGGCTTGGGCGCTGCCTTGGGCTTGGGAGCTGGCGCGGCAACTGCCTTGGGCGCAGCCTTGGGTGCTGCCTTGGGCGCTGCCTTGGGTGCTGCCTTGGGCACGGGCGCTGCCTTGGGCGCAGCCTTGGGTGCTGCCTTGGGTGCCTTGGCCACGGGTGCTGCCTTGGGTGCTGCCTTGGGCACCGTCTTGGGCTTTGTGGGAAATCTCACCCTCTTGGGCCGGAAGGGGGAGTCCATTTCATACGCAGGCTCCGTGGGCAGGTCAGGGATTATTTTTTTGCTCTTCGGCAGGGGCAGCTCGGGCGGCTTCGGCTTGTTCTTACTACCCGGAGGTCTGCCTCTAGGCCTTGGCGCCGGTTGCGCTTGCTTCATCGGTTTTTTAATAGAAAAATATTTTTTTAAAAGACCTTCGGGGGATTAGACGTGATCCAAAAACAGCACGAAGGAACAAAGGACAACGACGAGCCCCGCAGTCGGACGACTTGGCCTTCGAGGTCTGTCAGCCGGAAGCGCAGGTGTCTCAGGGTGATGGGGCCCCTAACAGCCATGAAGTGCCCGTCATCGGAGCCGGTCTCCACGATGGTGCCCACGCCGCTCTTCAGCGTTATCTTGGACAGGATGTCGTCCCCCAGATTGCCCAGCACGCGGCTGGCGTTGGCCAGTTGGGGGCAGCGCAGGTAGACCTCGTTGTAGCAATTCATGCGCACGAACTCGAAGACCTGCTGCCCGCCGGGCTTGCTCGGAGAGGCGGCCGGCGAGGTGGGGTAGTCCACCGCGTCTGGGAAGTGCTGCTGCAGCTCCAGATCGTTCAGAATGAGCCGGTTGCCGTCGTAGGCTACGCTCAGGCTGTTCGTGGTCTCGCTGTAGGCGGCAGTAGCGAAGTTGGAGCTGAGCCAGCTGGGAGCCCGTGTAGGCGCCTTCCGATAGGAGCGCCCAATTCAGCGTGCCGAGCGCGGCGTCCACCCACTACAAGTAGCGGCCGCGATCAGTCGACAAAAAGCTGTCGGCCAGGCGGATCTTGTAGACGGCCAGCCGGGCGTCGCTCTGCAGGTGCAGGGACTCTCCCAGGTCTACCTCGAAGTCGCTGTCCGAACCGGCTACCCTCTTGCGGCTGTCCACGTAGATCGTGGTCATCCCTTTTCTAAGGAAGCCACCAGTCCGTCGGACGATGGGCGACTGGACTGCTGCGACGGAGGTGCAGCAGGAGATGTTTTCACACCTCGCGTTGATCAGCGTGGAGCTTGCGAACAGCTTCTGGCCCAGGAAGCTGAGCGCTGCTCCCATCGGCTTCTCTTTCCAGTGCAAAACGCTCTTCGAAGCGCATGTGGAACATTTGATTCTTTGGCTTGAGGTAGTAGACGAAGAGGAAGCTGTAGGGCTCCCGAGTCGCCTGCTCGTAGATCCTGTGCAGCTTGTCCTTCGGCAACAGGGCGCTCAGCTCTTCGATGACGGCGTCCAGCTCGTGCTGGTTGCGCAGCCTCCAGCAGCAGAGAAATTGCATGTTCACCCGCACGGCTGCGCTGATGAGCCTCTGATGAAGAGCGTATCCAGGGCGCCGCGAGGTTTGTGGAGCTGTGGGCTATCTGCAAAGTCGTCGCAGATTATCAGCACCTGATACAGCTTCTTCATCTCCAACTTCTTGGATGTCTCGGTGATCTTGCGCTGCCTCTGGATGATGCCCCGCAGCGCCGCCTCGTCCCACTCGTCCCAGTAGGCTTGCTCCTGTTCGGTATTCACGCCCAGGTCCTGCTCTATGTACTTTTTGACAGGGACTTTCTCGAAGACTCCGCGGTATTGCTCCAGAATCATGCTGATCAGCGCCACGGTTTTGCCGGACTTGCTGGGGCCGAGGAAGATACCTGTGCATGGTACCAGGGGCACCACGGGGTCCGAGGGCTGTTTGCTGCTATACTCAGCCGTAGGAAACAGCTTGATCTTCCCCATCTCCTTTGCCTTACTTCCCAAATTCGACGCAGGGAAGCCGGGCAGTGAGACCGGGATAAATCTAAAGGCTGGCATGCAGCTGAAGTACATGGGAAGCAAATCGTGGTTGGCTCCACACGTGGACCGGCTGCTGGGGGACGTCGCTGTGCTTCACTCTCCCTTCTTCGGCTCTGGAAAGCTGGAGTACTACCTCGCAACCCGGCGTCCGGCCCTGAAGGTGCGCGGCGTCGACGCCTTCGAGCCCGTCGCAAACCTGCACCGCTGCTACTTAAGGCAAGACCCGGTCTTCCTGCGCTCCTTGCTGCGCCTGGTGGGGCGCAAAGTAGACAGGCGCTTCTACTTCAGTCACCTCCTGCCGGGCTCACAGAGAGGCCGCGCCGGGCGTCGGGCCGCCTGCTCGTACGTCCTGCTGCGCAACAGCTTCTCGGGAAAGTGGGGCTCCTTCACACAGCAGCGGCCACTGGCGCTGAGCAGCGTGCGGCGTCTGCAACGGCCTCCGAGAAATGTGACCGTGCGATGCCAGGACGCACTGGCCTATCTACGCGCTCTGCCCCGCCAGGCACCCTGACAGGCCATATATGCCGATCCTCCCTACATCTTCCCAGGCCGCAGCATGAACTACTATGGCACGAGGAGGCGGGGGCATGACCTGGCCTTCCACTCGGAGCTCCGAGACGCGCTCTTCGCGAGCGGCCTGCCCTTCCTCGTGAGCATCAACGACGCGGGCAAGAACGGCTCCAAGCCAGAGCTGCTGGTAGTGCACCGGGGCAATCCTGCTGTGAGCGCAGGAATGGCTGGAGCAATCCTGTTGCCAGCGCAGGATTGAGGCTGCAATCCTGTGCCCAACGCAGGATTGCCAGGTCCGCGCCAGGCCCGCGCCAGGCCCGCGCCAGGCCCGCACCAGGCCCCAATCCGACTTCGGTATGGGTCGGATTTCCGGCTTCGGTGGAGAGAATTTTGGCTCTTAGACCAAAGCCGCGGAGCTGGTTTCGCTTTTCCAAGCCTTTTGCGCACTTTTCGGCCCCAGTGACGAGGTTACATCGTGGTGAGAGCGTTTTTGGGCAAAAAAGCGCCGTTTTGGAACGGTAACAAAAGCCGATGGTGAGATGGCTTAGGCGTTGGTCTCCGGAGCGACGTTTGGGAGGTTCGATTCCACCCTGGCACCTCGGCAGGCTGACGTGTTAGAGACTGGTGACATCGGCGGTGACTAATTCAGCAGGCTGACGTGTTACATGGAGAACCTCGGCTGGCTGTCGGGCTCCGAGCCAGGTCCTCGGCGGGCTGCCGGGCCGCGAAAAACCCTGCGGAGAGAACTGGGCCCGGTTTTGCGCACTTTTGCACCCAAAAAGCGCGCGGTGACAAAGCGGTGACAAGCGGCGACGAGCTCAGCGGGCTGGAATTCGCAGGCTTTTCGGGCCAGAAAACGGATTTCGGAGCACGGCGAACGCCTGGAACCGGTTTTCGGAGGAAAACGAGCGAATTTGGAGGCCCGGGCAGCACTTTTTGACGCCGGACACGAAAAACGCACTTTTCGGAGTTCGCCGTTTTCAGCGCTTTTTGCACCAAAAACGGAGCGGCGACGAAGCGGTGACATCGCTGGTGACAAGCGTTTTTTGGGTGAAATTATGCAGTTTTGCAGGGTTTTGGGACCAAAAGTCACAAATAGCTAGGTCCCTATAGGCTGATGTTCCTTACTACTCATCCGTGCCTGGAAGCAGTGCCACTTTCAGCAATCCCGGTAAAAAGAACTGCGGCCGCTTCGGACTTGCATTGTTCTTTTGGGTGGTCTTGTTTGGGTTCAAGCTTAGCAGGCAACATGCCTCAGGGTCGCGCTCCCTGCAGAAATTGTAAAATGTCCCTAGTTTTTTCAACATCGAGCGCGCGCCCGGAAACGGCCAGTGGAGTCAGCTTCTGCGCCAGCTCATCCTTCGAGAGTCTGCGGCCGTCAGCAAACTGTTGCACCTGCAGCTGCCTTGCCAGCGCAGCGAATTCTCCTTGCAGCCAACAATTTCCCCTTTTTGTCACGGCAGAGCCTGCCTGGAGTCTAGCTACTTCGCGCTTCATGATATGCACTTGACCGATGCTAAGATTGCACTGCCGCAGATTCGCAAAATCCGGTCACGAGCAGTACTAGCACACAACGACAAGTCTCAGCATCCTCTGTCTGTTGCCAGGACGCCTTGTTTACAAACTTTCTTCTCCACAACTGTGCACCCAGAGAGGGCAGCGTCCATGTGCCTTGCTTTCCCAACACCGCGCCTGTTCGCTATGCCTCTGCACTGTTTAAGCTTGGTCGACCTGTCTTTAAACACCGCCAAGCATCTGCCACAAGCAAACTTTCAACTGCGTGTGTTTCTTGTTTTTAGGGAATTCGTTTGGGTTCTCCCGCTTCTGTTCTATGCCGACCGGCAATTTATGCGGAAGGCAACATGGAAGAAACAAAACAACACTTTGACAAGCCTGCTGTTTGGCATGGCCAAAAAAGACAACTCACGTTGAAAGAATGAGCTTTTGGAGGCAAGACAGAAAGACGTGGTTGGCAGCTCAAACTATAAGAAATTGTTTTGTCTGATTTCAGCATTGCAGAGTTGTGGTTCGAGAGGAGACTCGGGCATCGGATGTGTTTGCGCACAGGCGCAGGAATAGAAAGCCTAAACATGGCTGAGACGCTCATGTTACATGATTTTACAGTTGGTAGGTAGTGGATGTGTTCCTTGTAACTTTGAGATTCATGAATGGCTCAAGACAAAATGTGCGTCAGGGTTTAGTGTGAGCCCCACACTCAACGAGAACTCATGGTGGGCACGAGACGGCCCCATAGCAGTTGCTCTGCTCGTGACACTCGCTCCCGCAGAACGTCCACCTCCTGTTCGCCACACTGGTTGTCTCGCCTCTTGACATGCGGAAACAACTAAGATCAGACGGCGGGAAAGCAGCACTGTCGCAGCCAGTGATGCCTTTGTGAACGCGGCGTGTTTCGACTAGGTGGATTGGTGAACATGGAAGAACGGTGCCAAGGATAGCACCTGAAAAGAACAGGCCTTTGGAGCTGTTGGTAGCTTCTCTCGCTGGGCCGTGCAGAACACATGACCCCGTAAAAAATGCACATTGTGTGCCAAAAAGGTTTTTGAACCACCGTCTGGTTTTTACAATTTGTGGTTGTGAATTGCCTTAAGTTGTCTACATGGTTGTTTTTTTTGGCTTGAAGTGCTCTGACGACAATTGTGCTTCCGCGTGACGGCTTGTCACCGGCGTTTCCTTTGTTTGGAAACATCGATTTTGTTCGCGCACTTCGACGTGCAGTTGTTTTGTTGGAGTGTCCAAGCTGAATTGCACATGTCTGGCGCGGGCAACATTCACTGAGGTAGAGGATATTTTTGTTTGTTTGTTTTTCGTCACATGGACTGAGGATTTGGCATGCCGGTTTTCGGGCTCAGGTTAAAAGTAATTTTTGCTTTCCACTGCGTGTTTGCCATGTGATTGCCAGTTGCTGCTGCTCGAGAATCAACCATATTGGGCCGTTTGTTGGGACAAACCCATTTCCTTGTGCAATGTTAGTTGATTTGAAACCGGCGTCTGCATGTTTCGTCCGCACCATTTGCCAACAGATTTATTGTTCAATCATTGGCGAGGGGCGAAGGAGAAGGCATGCAGTTCTCAATAATTATGTTTCCAGAGACCAGCTGGAAGCAGACAAACAGACAAATTCATTATTGATCATTCTCTTATGTAGTTACGTGCTGCCACACATTGTTTGGAGCTGTGAACTTCTTTGGCAGGCAAAACACATGTCTCACAGTCTTTGGTGGCACTTCAGTTGATGTCCTGACCATTTTTTTTGCGCTCTCCTCGTTGCATCGTGGGTGCCCCAGAGACCAGAGACGGCGTCGAAGGAACCAAATGGGCCGGTGCTTTCTTTATGCCCTACGTCAGAGGCTTCAACACCTTTTTTGACCCCTCACATCCAATACGGGGCTACCCACAGAGATCCTGGTCGATCAATTCTTCCATCCTGTTGCGACACTTCTGACCGAGTCTGTTTTGCTAGGTGTTGCAAATAGGCGGCTCACCAGTCATGTTAGGTTGTCCACCTATTGTGAACCTGCAAAGTTTGGAGAGTTCCTCAATCTTTCGGTGTGGGGAAATGTGATCTGCTGTTTGTCAAGTGTTGCAGTTAGGGGCAAACATTTCATTGGGTCCCGCTGAAGTCGGTTTCCACCATGATTCCGGACGCGTGAGTCACTGAGGCCTGGCAAGATGCCGGCCCCGAAGGCCGACCGTGTGTGTGTGTGTTCTTTAAACATGGGGGGGATTTTTGTGGTTTTCTGGAAACGAAGGGCAGAAAAAAAGGGCCCCGCAGGTTCGCAATAATTTTTCCGGAACAAACAAATGCGCCGACCTCGTTGTGGGGAATAGGACAAGACTGACCAGGATCTGCGCCTTCGAAGGCCAAACACTTTACTTAATGGCTTTCGCGGGCGGATGTATTTTGGTGAGCTTGTTGGGTTCACAGTGACCAACTATTCTGGAAGGAAACAGGCCATGGTTTGCTTTGGGAAGGGGGGGCACCAACCATTCAAGGCCTCTCGAGGCCTTCAACAGTCGCAAAATGGTCGTCCTTCGCCATGGTGTGCCTTTTGTTTGCAGCCACCTTTTTTTGCGGTAGGGGCCGGTATGGAAAACGTGGCAACCATTGGCCCCAGCTCGTTCTGCCCGGTTTTTTTAGGGTTTTTGTCATCATTTTGGAGCCAAAAGGGGGTTCCACAACTTCTCCCTTCCCGGCCCGCCAGGTGGGCTCTGTGGGTCCGGGCCAGAGTTTTTTTGTTTTGTTTTGGGGTGCCGGGAAGATTTGGGCTAAGAGTAATAGATATATATATATATATAATATAGATGTAAGATGTATTACATATACAACTACAGTATTGAATCTGGTACCAGCCTCTCTACGGTGTGATGCATGGACCATTGGTGCATGTATATATGTATATGTATATATGTATGTATATATATATATATATATATGTAAACATACACATCCATCCATCCATCCATCCATCCATACATTCATTCATTCATTCATACATACATACATACATACATACATACATACATACATACATACATACATACATACATACATACATACATACATACATACATACATACATACATACATACATACATACATACATACATACATACATACATACATACATACATACATACATACATACATACATACATACATACATACATACATGTAGTCACATCTATGCATACATATATATATATATATATATATATATATGTATGCAGTATATGGACATCATGTGTGCAAGCCAGAATCACCATTTGAAGCAGCTGTGGGAAATATTTGTTTGTCTTCCCGTCCTTCAGAAACGTTACGATACCAACTTCTCCCTTCTTATTGTGGCGGATTTGTGGATGGATATCAATTCTCATCCAACTCGCAAGGGGGGGGCACAGGAAGGTGCTGTTTGAGCCCCCCGAGGGGCACTAATAGGAATCTAGGATTACTTTACCTGGTTGAGTAATGGAAGGGTGTCCCGTGCTGAGGGGGAACCTGCACCTTTTGGGGCAACATCTCACTATTTGCCCAGGTCGATTAATCCGGGGTTGACATTCAATGACACCCTGGGTGTTTCTCGAAATAGGGACCTCTAAAATGGTATGTTTCCCTTATGGTTTCACTAACCATACAAACAAGGCAGTTTTGTCGACTTCGCCTACCAAACCCCTGGTTGTAAGTCCCAAAGCTATCCGCTGAGCTGACTGCCAGACCATCTACCCCTTATCTGGGCCTCCCGCGGCCTATTTTGGGGGCACCTAGGATGGGAGTTCAGCTGGGAGTATGGCCATCCAGGGATTGTTTTGGGAGGTGGAGGGATACCTGGTCCCCCTTGGACGGCGAGGGCACACCACATGTAACATTCGGACCCTTGTCCCCTACCGGACACCAAAAGACTGTTGTTCAGACAGACATCGCGGTTGACACATTTTAATCAACTGTCCATTTAAAGTGATGCACTAGTCATGAGAATGGCCCACTTTGATACCACAGAAAAGGCTACCTTCCGCCAACATGCTGGGAACCTTTGTGTTCATGGCCTCCTGCAAGGTGACGCTACGATGACGAGCGCAGGAGCGGGAAAACTCGCAGTGAAACTGCTGGGAGCACCTGCAAAGCGGATACATGTCAAGCCATGTGGGAGTTTCTGATTTTTGGGCACGGCCCCCCATTTGAAGGGTTCTCCTTTTGCCAAAAAAGGAATATCACCCCAACCATATGGCAAAAGGGAATATCACCAAAACCATAGGGAATGTCACTTTGTACCCACAGGGATCATTTGGCTTCGTAGGGAAGTGATGTTTGACATGGAGGTGTCAGGCCTGTCTGGTTGGCTGAACCAGGCGCAGTTGTCGGACTTGCCCGGTGTCTGAAAGTCTCAGGGCATGTTGGGTGATTGTGTAAGGGACACCAAAGGACAGCACCCTTTTTGGGGGATACCTTTGTTTTGAGGACACATATTTTCTACATTTTCCCTTTGGGTGGATTTTCAGCATGCTCCGCTTCGCTTGAAAGGTGATCGTAAAGGTCGCACTACTTGGAACGTCCGATGTTCGTGAGCTTCAGACGATGTTTCAAGAGGGGATGCAGCGCACCCACGTTACTGACCTGTTACCACTTCCACATGCAGTGTATATGTGGGATGCAGGAGTATATGTGTGTGTACAAATGCACACATACATATATATATATATATATTATATATATATATATATATATATCAATACTACCCCCCCTCCCCCCCCAAAACTAAAGTGTTCACGAGCCCGCATGTGGCTTGCGGCATGCAAGCATGGAATTCCAGGCAGGAAAGCACCCTTTTGTAAGAATTTACAGATGAGGATGGATTGGATTCTTACTTGGGACAGCTGGCCAAATTTGCTGGATTGGCAGACAGTCATTCAAGTCTTGGCACGTGACCAATGGAATGCCACACACAGGCATATGAGTGCAAAGCCCCCCCCCCTGTTTGCACCATGCAGTCCAGACTCCGGCACTTTTTTTTTTTTTTTTTTTTTTTTTTTTTTTTTTTTTTTTTTTTTTTTTTTAAATGGTATAGTAGTGCTTAGTATTAGTTTGTCATATTGTCCAAGTAGTAGTTATGAGTGTGGAAGTTAGCTGAAGCATTGCTGATACCAGTTTGGAATCGTGTTCGTGCTGGTTTAGTTTTTGGTGCCTCGTCTTGCAACAGTTGAGTAGTACTAGCATTAGCATCACGATGCATATTGGTTTACATTGAATAGCATTGCTGAGTCCGTGGAGTTGATGAGCCGTGAACCTAGGTTTTTCATGAGCGCGCAAAGCCAACAAAAGTAAAACGTGCCGTGCAAAGCCAAGTACAACTGGCTGGTTTTTCAACGATCTAGCGTTTGGCTGTTTTTCCTTTCGACTTGCCCAGCAAAGCAAGACTGTCAAAAGTTCAGGCCCATAAACAGCAAATCGTAAAACGGCGAACATGGAACCGATTTTTACTTCCGGCAGAAGTAAGCAGTCTGGACCCACGAGTGTAAACAGTACAGCGGCAACAAATTGCACTTTGCGTACTTCTGACAGTTTCACCTTTTATCATTTTCTTTTCCCCAGCAAAACTAAACAAGTCAAAGTTGACACGCTGCCTTTCACTCAGTGGTTTGTTGAGCGCCTCATCCGTAGGGGGACTTCACCAGGGTTAACCAGGACTCCACGGAAATCGGTTCCAGGAGCCACCAGCTCCCCGCGGGTGAGGCCATGGATGAATTGGGTCACCCTCCTTCAAGCATGGTCGCGAGTTTGAATAGGGAACCGCCTCAGGTCAGGTTACCCTTAGTTTGTTTGGGTCCCCTTCGGAAGGTATCCCTCAACGAAACGTCCAAGCACCAATTCGAAGGAGGCTGGTCAGTAATGGTCGGCGGGCATAAGTTATCCTAAATGATGTCTGTTTGGGAGGAAACTCGCTGTTCAGGGCCCTTTTCAGGGGTGTTAGTTGGAATGGGAGCACCCATGTTCTAGATTTCTTCCCAGGATTTGCCCGTACCCAGTGACATATCTCAGCCGGCGTCATAAACCACTGGCTGATTGGGGAGTTCCTAGATTTGAGCCAAAATTCATCTCGGCCACGACGCAAAAGCCAGGAATATATTTGAGGGCCAGTTGGATGATCTCTGCCAAAAGCAAGGCCCTCTTCAACACAGGTTTCAAGGCAACCAAAGGAAGGGAACTGGCTCTTGGGCCTGTTTCGCGCCCGAAGAGCTAGTGGGGGGTGGGGTGGGGTTTGGTGCTCGTGCCGACCGCTCGAGGCTACCGCAACTGCAGCCTAGCGCAGAGTGAGCCAGAGAGACATAAAGCCACTCCAAACATTGCCCTTGTACCCGCAATGGGAAAATGCATGAGGAAGGATGCTCTACCATCTTCATGTAGTATTTGGGGGTTGGGCAGAGATCGACTCGCGCCAAAACTTCTTGGGCAAGCTGTTCTGGCCTTTTGGTGGATGTTGCCGGGAAACCAACGAGTAGAGGTTTATATCCCGGCTTGCAGAGACGAGAGATAAGGCTGGCAAGCGTTTGGCCAAGGGAATTCTTTGAGAGTGACACAGTGGCTGTCCGCCCACTTTGGTATCACAGCAACGGTAATCATTTTTCAAGACCATTTGCTCAAAACTGGGGAGGAGGCAACAAAAGGGGGGGTTTCCCCTTGTTTTTTCTCAGAACTGGGGAGGAGGCAACAAAAGGGGGGGAGGTTCCCTTTGTTTCTTCTCAAAAAGACAACAAGGGTTCCTTCAAGGATATTGATTGAGCGTCACCTTTAGCAGTTGGAGAGTGCTTCCGATAGGCGACTTTTGTGTATCCTTAAAGACACCTCTTTCAGGGCACCGTACTTTGACATGGCAGGGTTGCGACTCATTTTGATGATACTCGTTTTGGTTGGTTGGAACCAGAAAGAAGCCAAATCCCTGTGAACGAGGCTTTTGTATTCCATTTGGAGACCCCTGGGTTGCTCGATTCAACAAGCATTCTGGCGCAGTTTTGGTTGAAGCCAGGCATCATCAAGGTTAACTGTGTGGCTCTTATATGGAGGTTCCTAGCACGGGTTACATGTCTTGGATGCAGCCATCAGACATGGGATCTAAGAAACCTGGACATTTCGGAAGCTCAACACTTTCAGCGTGCCAAAGTCAACTGATCCGCTGGTTCCCTAAGATTCGTTTCTGCCGCTGGCCTTTGTTTTCACTGGGTGAAACCCCAGAGTTTCAGCTCTGTTTCCCTCAGGTCAGAAAGATCACCGAAGGCTGTTGCCAATCTTGAAGTGAGATGCTTGCAGTGTAAATCTGGTTGGAATGTATCGCGAAGCGGAAGCCTGGAGTTGCCTGATAGACCCTTCAAGTACCCGGGAGGCGGACCACACATGCAGTGAGTTTGGTGGTGTTTTGGTATGTGTCACGGGACCTGCAAATGGCAACAACTGAGTGCCGACTCCCAGAAACGACATATGTCCCTAGGTCCTTATCCCACTTCTCTTTTCCCAAGCAGGCAAAAATTGTGTGGTTCCTGTAGCTGGTTCCTGTGGGGAGTGGCCTTGTGGTTGCATATGCTTCTTTTGTGGGAACTGACAAGAACGCATCATATTTGCCTATGGGGCTTCCTCGATTTTGAGACGTCAGCAAAAAACGATTCCGACCTCGTGGTCGTGGCTGCTCAGTTCTCACCAGCGGGAAGTTCCACGAAGGCAAAACCCAAATCTGAAAAACATCGTGTGTTTTGCTGGGTTCCTGATCTGATTTCAGCTAAGTTCATGGCCTCAAAAACCCAAAAACAAAGCCCATCGGGGGGTTGTTCTTTGTGGCCTGGCAAAGCCCACCAAACGCCGGGATCGTTTTTTGAGGCGCCTCAGCGCGTGCCGACGGCGTCAGGTACAGCACCCTGCGCCTGGCGAAGCTCCAGCCGGGCGCGAAGCTCAAGACCTGGGATGCGCGCCCGGGGCCTCGAGGAGTTCTCGGAGCTCTCGGAGTTCTCCGGGGATCCGGGCCCCCCTCCGGAGCCTCCCCACCCCCCCCACCCTCCAAACCCCCGAATTTGGTCATGGTCCTCTCTCCGGCGGCCCGTGGGCCCGTGGGCCCGGGCCCGTGGGCCCGTGGGCCCGTGCGCCCGTGCGCCCCTGCCCAGGCCCGGGCCCGTGGGCCCGTGGGCCCGGGCCCGTGGCTGCGGACCTGTGGGCCCGTGGGCCCGTGGGCCCGTGGGCCCGTCAGATGGTCGTGAGCCAGAACGCGAAACAAAATTGCAGCCGAAAATGGCGGGGTGGAGCGGCCAAAAATGAAACCACAACCCAGAAGCAGCCCCAGCAGCCAAAAAAAGGCAGCATTGAGCGACGCACGGCATGTTCTGACTAGATTACCAGATTCGTTCGACCTCATAGTCGAGAGAGACAGGCATATGTCCTGAGTGAAGGCATTTTGCATTACAGTTTGTCGTCTATGTGTCTTGGAGCTCCACTGCGCCCGCCCTGCTGACTCTGCCCCGCGCCTGCACGGCGGCCATTCTGACCATCAGGGCTCCAAGAACTCCCACACCTCGATGCGTGGCTTGACTGAAAAGCGCAGCGCTGTGTGTGCGAGCGCACGCGCTGCTTTGCTTTTCTCCGCAGCGCGCGCTCATCCCGCAACGGCACGGGGGCCTGGCGTCTTCCTGGCTTTGCTCCTTGACGCCTATAGGCTGCTCAACAAATTGCGAGAGGCCAGGACTTCGTGCATGTAAAAGCTGCGTGTGAATTGCAAACTTGTGCACGGTTGGCCTCAGTGTCCGGATCGCAGTGCTCTTTGCACCACTGGTCCTTGTGGTTGGCCGCGCGCAGACGGTCAATGACATACCTCAGCGTGCGCAAACCGACTTGCTGGACCCCAGGGAGAAGAATGCAAGTAGACATGAGGGACAACACAGCATTCCATCTTTGCGTGGGGACACACATCTGTTTGCGCCACAGGCGCTGCATGTTTGGGAAGGCGAGCCGTTGGCTGAGTGGGTTCGCTCCGGCATACTTGGTCGCGTATTTGCGGAGGTGACAAGCGTCATCGTGGCATAGCGCCCGGAGCTCTGGCACTGCCTCTGCAAGCTCTGCGAGGAAGAGTATCTTTGGCTCAGAGCTTCTGAGCCAATGAACTCCTTGGCATGGATGACTTTTCCCGAGCCGGTCGTCGCCAGGAGCCAGCCGCACATGCGCCTGGTCCGCGCATTCTTCTTACAAGTCTTCTTGTGCGAAACTTGTAGCGCTGCGGTCCTCAACGCTGCTGCGGCTTGTCACATAGCCATCGACTTCCTTGTTGTTCCAATACTCTTGGAGCAACTCGTCAAGCACGTGGTCTGCGGGTGCCCAGCGGCCTCGCACAGGCTGGCCTCTCTCAAACTCTGCCCGTGGCTTGACAAAAACCTGGTACGGGGCAGAGCATTCCCGAGTCATCAGCACTCTGACTCGATGGGCCACGACAATCTCTGGCTGAAGGGCAGTCGAAGGCTGCTCTGTGGCTGTGTGGGCCGCGCACCTACACTTCTTGTGGGGCGGCTCCCTGCTACACGGGGCAGCGGTGAACATGGACAGGGATGGGAAGGAAACCAGCTCCGCCACAGGCCGTCCGCAGACACGGCCTGCCAACTTCAGGTTGCCATCCAAGGTCGTCGCCTGCCTGCCTTGCCATTCGGACACGCTGCTGCAACATGTGCGGGTACCATCTCCACACCCCAGCCAAGGTAGTTGGCAGCTTGGCTGCCAAGTCCACGGTAGGTTTTGGGCAAGTTATGCTTGTGTCTGACCATCTCTGATCAATCCTGAAAACCTTAGCCACGGAAAAAGCAAATCTTCAAAAAGCAGCAAAGGGAAGGGCTACATCGACACCGCAAAGAAAGCTGAGCCGCCGGGCAGGCCGCCGCAGTATCCATGGGCCCTGGCTGAGTTTCATGTGGAAGTGGTACCCGCAGCACATGTTGCAGCAGCGTGTCCGAATGGCAAGGCAGGCGACGACCTCGCCCCGCATCGTCATGGATGGCAACCTGAAGTTGGCAGGCCGTGTCTGCGGACGGCCTGTGGCGGAGCTGGTTTCCTGCCCATCCCTTTCCATGTTCACCGCTGCCCCGTGTAGCAGGGAGCCTGCCCACAAGAAGCGTAGGTGCGCGGTCCATACAGCCACGACTGCCCTTTAGCCAGAGATTGTCGTGGCCCATCAAGTCAGAGTGCTGATGACTCGGGAATGCTCTGCCCCGTACCAGGTTTTTGTGAAGCCACGGGCAGAGTTTGAGAGAGACCAGCCTGTGCGAGGCCGCTGGGCACCCGCAGACCACGTGCTTAACGAGTTGCTCCAAGAGTATTGGAACAACAAGGAAGTCGATGGCCATGTGACAAGCCGCAGCAGTGTTGAGGACCGCAGCGCTACAAGTTGCGCCGCTGCACGTGCGGCTGGCTCCTGGCGACGACCGGTTCGGGAAAAGCAATCCATGCCAGGGAGTTCATTGGCTCAGAAGCTCTGAGCCAAAGATATTTCCTCCTGGCAGAGCTTGCAGAGGCAGTGCCACAGAGCTCCGGGCGCTATGCCACGATGACGCTTGTCACCTCCGCAAATACGCGACCAAGTATGCTGGAGCGAACCCGCTCAGCCAACGGCTCGCCTTCCCAAACATGCAGCGCCTGTGGCGCAAACAGATGTGTGTCCCCACGCAAAGATGGAATGCTGTGTTGTCCCTCATGTCTACTTGCATTCTTCTCGCTGGTGTCCAGCAAGTCGGTTTGGAGTGCGGCTGCGCACGCTGAGGTATGTCATTGACCGTCTGCGCGCGGCCAACCACAAGGACCAGTGGTGCAAAGAGCGCTGCGATCCGGACACTGAGGCCAACCGTGCACAAGTTTGCAATTCACACGCGGCTTTTACATGCACGAAGTCCTGGCCTCTCGCAATTTGTTGAGCAGCCTAGCGTCAAGGAGCAAAGCCAGGAAGACACCAGGCCCCCGTGCCGTTGCGGGATGAGCGCGCGCTGCGGAGAAAAGCAAAGCAGCGCGTGCGCTCGCACACACAGCGCTGCGCTTTTCAGTCAAGCCACGCATCGAGGTGTGGGAGTTCTTGGAGCCCTGATGGTCAGAATGGCCGCCGTGCAGGCGCGGGGCAGAGGCAGCAGGGCGGGCGCAGTAGAGCTCGTCCACAGCCAGAAGCTAGAAGGTTTCCAACAAACAAACACAAAGGTATGTCTCCAAGCGTGAAGTGGAAGGCGCCTAGTAACCTATTCAAACTTGACGCGCGTTGCTACAGTGGCCATTGTTGCAGCTGTTTGGGGCTGCTTGTCCTCTTTGACATGAGAAGTTCTTATTTCGCTTTCCGCACTCAGCGCCCGTGTTCCCGCAGCAGTTGAGCTTCAGTCGTCTGCAAAGGCAACTCCCCTTGACCACGGTTCAAATCGACTTCTCTGGCAACACTTGGGCTCTCGACTGCAAAGGCAACTCCCTTTTGGATTGCGCTGGGCTGACTCTACCTCACCCTGCCGCAATCGACTCCTGCAATCTCTTCCACTTTACCCTGCGCATGCTGCGCCGTTTCGTTTTGTTTGTTTACTTCTCGCCAGTTCCATTTGAGTCAAAGCACCCGTTAGTCTGATTGAAAGCAAGCAACCAAGCAGCAAGCGAGGCTTGTCAGCTATCCTATCAGGTTCCTGGTCTTGTGGTCTCACCGGTGCCCGTCATTGGCCCAGGCCCGTGGGCCCGTGGGCCCGGGCCCATGGGCCCGTGCCCGTGCCCGGCCCGTGGGCCCGTGCCCGTGGGCCCGTGGGCCCGTGCCGGCCCGTGGCCGTGGAACGGACCATTCTCCCGAATTTGGTGTTTTTTGTTTTGTTTTGGGGGGGGGGGTGAAGGAGAGAGGCGGGAAGACCGCCTGATTTTAATAATTGACTGTTTTTGTTCTTAAAGGTTTTTTGGGAGGGGTTCCGCTTGTTCTTTGTTGTTTTTTGTTTGGGAGGGAAAGCATTTCAAGTGAAAGAGGGTGCTAGTTCCCTTGTTTTCGCTCTCTTTTGTTCTTTGTGCGCTCCGTTTGGTGGGATGCACTCGGGTGTTTCCCAAAGTCGCGGCCGAAAGTGGCGATTCGGTTCTTTGGTTTCCTTTTGACATGTTTGACAGGGTGTCTCCCATTTTATCAGGAGGAAGCCGATATGAAACCAGGAATCATTTGCCGGGTTCTACTGTAGGTGATATGGCCAGAAAGACTGGAACGCATGTGGTATCTAGGGGTTTTAGTAGATGGCTGAGTGTCAAAACGTTTGTGGAGAAGGGAGCTCTGATGCGTTTGTAATGATGTTTGCAGGTCCCATGTCTTCCTTTATTTTCTTCATTCTTCTTTATTTTTTCTTCTTTTCCCCCTTTTTCTCATTTTTTTCCGGTTTGTGATGTGAGGTTGGGTGAGCAGTTCGTCTTGCAATCGAAAGCAAGCGAGCTAAGTCTGGTTGGAAGCCGACCCCCGCGAAGGGAAGCGCTAGGGGCAATTTCCACTAATCTGTCCGACCCGTTGCTCGAAACAAGCCAAAACCAACACCTTAGCTTGATTTCAGAGGCTCTCAAGCAGGTCCCCCCCAAAACCGACACCCATTCATCCCTTTCAGGATATTAAGTTTGATGGTCGCAATATGGGTGACAATGGAAACGAAAAAGACTTGGCAGTTTGAAATTTGGAAGGTGAGCCACCCTGCAACGTGGATTCTAAGTTTTTCAATCAGGAATGAAATTCAAACCCTGTAGTTGTCTGGTTTGTGGTTGTTTTACTTGGAATATGAGGGAATCGACCGTTGTTTACAGCTCAATATAGTGGCCAACAAGGTTTGCTTCTTTTCTTCGGATCATTGGAACGCTTGGCTGTGTGTCTCGGACGTTTTCTCCCCAGTTCTGTCTTGGGGACCTTCGTTTTGTCTTGGGGACCTTCGTTTTAGTCTATGGAACGTTCCACTGGGCCCTTAGCCCTTTGGTTTTGCAGAGAACAAGTTGCTATGGTGGCAAACAAACTGGTATATAATATGTATATGTATATATACCGTGCTCGCATGCCATTTCAACTGCCCCTCTTTGCACAGGTTGAATCGGGCTGCCAGCTCGTGGCGCAACAAGCGGCCGCGGCTTTCTTAGGCGGTGAAACCGCATGGCTCTGCGACGATGCGTGTTATCTTCTGTGCTTGTCGCGTTTTTTAGGCGGCCACAGCCGCCGTGGCTTGGTGGTTCATGGTGCCAGCTTGCAGCTTGGACACCTGGGTGCCGAACTCTGGCCTTTTGGCAACCGCGCCGGCCAAAAAGAAGGCTCGTGGAATTGCGCGCGAGTTCTGGGGCCATTTCTTGGCCGTCGGCTGGGTCGCGGGCCCACTTTTGGAGGCAGAAGCTGTGACAGAAGTGCATGTGTTTGGCGCCTGGACGCAGCTACGCACAGCCCCCTGGAGCTGCGGCGAGGGGCTGCTTCGCAGGCGCCCGCCCAGCAATCTTTTTTCTTGGAGTTTGTTTGGTGCGTGGGTGGCCTTCTTGCCGATTTGCGATCGCCGCGCAACGCGCTGATGTGGAGCCGCGCAATTACGCCATCAGCACCAAGAGCGAAGCAGGTTGTGCGCGAGTGCAGGGCTTTGGGAATTCTCTGCCCGACGCTCGACAAAGGTTGCGCAACACTGTGGCACACAACGGTGACGGCAGGCTGGGGTTTCCTCGGGCTGTTTTTGACTGTGGTTTGGAGGAGCTGCGTGCGCCCGGCGCTTGGGCCCGGCCGCAGCACACGCGCGGCGGACCAGAGGAGGGGGGGGGATCATATCCAACCAAAGCTGGGAAGCGCGCCTGGAGCCAGCTTGGAGCCCGCAATCCTTGAAGCCAAATAGGTGGACCCCACTGGTGAGTATAGTACTTTAGAGAGAAGGGGGGAGCAACGGACGGGAGAGGCGGGCAAAGCTGGACAAAGGTCAACCAGTGTTAAATCCTTTGGTTGTTCCTGAGGGTGCCGCCCGACCTCAAGTTTGTTTGGGCGTTTTGCGAAGTTCGAGGCCCAAATATAATATATATATATATATATTTACACATACACATGCAATATATATATATATATATATACATACACTGACCACCAAGCAGCAAGGAATATTGGTCTCTTGGGGTCGCTCCTTCCAGGCCGAGCCGGGCCAGGGTTCGGGGCCCCAGTCCGAACAGCCGGGGTGTCCGACCAAAGCTATCTTCAGGGCGAGGTTTTTGGCCTTGCTAGGGAATGATATGGCCAGGAAAAGTTTGAGGTTTGCTTTGCGCGGTCCATGTTTGGTCTTCTCGGCGGATCAGAAAGGTCAATGTGTAGGAGATTCAGTTGGAACCCTGTCAAAACCGGCGACCTTGTAGAACCAACCACGACAATTGGTTTTTGCTCAGACCTCGAAAGTTTCGGGTCTCATTGAGGGCGGGAAAGCTGTGGTTGCGTTCCTTTTCGGGGAGTCAAGGTGGTCCACACGAGGTTGGGCGGGAACACGATTATGGATCACCTGGGCGGATGTCACAGGGAAGTTTCAGGTACTGACTCAGTAGTGACTTGAAGACAGCCAAAACACGCCTTCTGGTCTTTTTCGTAGGGTCGATTTCAGCCTTGGAGCTGCAAGCATTCGGCTCCATCACACTCGCCTTTCGAATCGGATGGCCCGATGCACAATATCCCTGGTTGAGCTTCATCGTAATGAGCACGGTGAATGCGAGTGCAAAAGCTCTAGAGTGGATTGCGCTAGATCATAGAAATCTTTTTATAGAATTGCAACCTAGATCACAGACAGTTCTACATAGAACTGCATCCTAGATCGTGGAAAGTGTGGTATAGAACTGCTAAGTGAGCCCGCGAACCTAGGGATCTCGCTCGGAACGCTGAGGCCCCTTTTGGGCTCGTTGCCGCCTGGGGCCTCTGATCGTGGCTGCTTGCAGCTTCCTTGGCGAAGTCCAAAGCGAAGGACGCAGCTCTCGGATTCTTTGCCCATTTTGACTTGTGCGTTTTGCAGCGGGATTTGGGACCAACATGAGAGGGTTTTCCTTTTGGTTTCCTTTGAAACCGCAAGGGGTACCCTCACAAAGAAGACACCCACTTGAGACATGTTTCACCTTCTCGCGCAAAGAGCATATCACACGGCCGTTTTGTCCTTTTGGGCTTCTCTGAAAATAGACCTCTCCTACTGTGGATGGACGAAATTCTGCACCACCTATGAAACCATGGTTGTGAGGATTCAACTCTAAATACCAACAAATGCTGGTTTCCCATGGTGTCAAAGTGGTGCGGAATGGATTTCGTCCATCCACAGTATCTCCCCAAGGTGCCCTCCACTTGTTTGCAGGCTTCCAGCTCCGCCTCCCCTAACAGGTTCAGACATCTTTTCCCTGGCGCTTGGTCCGTTCAGGACGCCAACCCGCCTCAAAGGCTCACTGGGCTGAAGACCCGAAACCTTCGGCTCAAGCCCCGCCTTGATCATCTTCGGGTTTTTCCCTGACCTCAATATCCCCGCCTGGAAAATGAAAATGGGACCTTCGGTTTCCCGACCTCAGAATGCATAGTCCACCTGAGGCCGGCACCCCTCTCTGCCAGAGAGAGGCGATGGAGGGGGAAGAGGGTGCAGTTGGGAGAAATTCAATTCCAGCCCATATTTTTATTGCTACCTTCCATTTCCATTCTGAACCCAGGGATCCGGATCTTAGAAAATCTCAAACCCAGGGAACCGGCCGGTTGAAAAGAACGATGGGTGAAAAGAACGATGGGGAATCAACCGTTAGAATGTTGGCTTCATAGGGTTTACTCACCCACAAAGAAAGTGCCATTTGCTTTCACACTAGTGAGTAAGAAGGTTCCTAAACTCGTTGCCAGCTTCATGCCTGGTTCCACATTTCCCTTTTCTCCACCCCCTTTTTGTGGCTGCCACCCAGAAATAATTGCCAGGTTTTGGCCGGAAGGTCAGCAGGAGGGTTTACATAGAAGTCTTTGGCTGGTCAGCTACTATCACTCTGGTGGATTTCGAAGACTCACCGAAAGAAATCTGAACGAGATGTTGGCTTGCTCGACCTCGGTTGTTGCTCTTGAGATTCCATGGCCATTGCCTCAAGCTTGACACACATGGCGTTTTTTTTTTTTTTTTTTTTTTTTTTTTTTTTTTTTTTTTTTTTTTTTTTTTTTTTTTTTTTTTTTTTTAAATTAATTAAAGCTGACACATGCAGGCCGGAAGAAGCTCCGGTTTGAGAGTTGGCTGTGTGTAGGGTAATGTGATGCAAAGATGAGTATTGGGTGTCCACAAAAGTGACCCGGATCGGACAAACCAAGGGGTCAAGATTGGCAGACAGGGCAAAAATTAGCCGGCAGCAACACCAGGAGTGGACCAGACATGTCTCAACCCAGTCTTGATCGATCCTTTTGGGCGTCGGGCCCAACTTTCGATCATCGATCGCCAGGTCGCTGATGTCCCAGTCCACCGTGTATCCCTACACCAGCCGCGAGCCTGGCCCTCAGCCGGTGGAGTCCGTTTCTCGTGTGTCTTTTCTTCAGTTTTGCTGCCGTTTTTTTTTTTTTTTTGTTGTTTTGTTTTCCGTTTAGTTTTGAGCTAGAACTGCGGGAAATTCTGCTCAAGAAGACTTCAGTTTTGATGAGTGGCGCCTCAACTACGTTGATTCAAGCGGTTGTTTCCCTGGTTTGCTATTTTTTGGTGCTCCAGTAGCTGACCAACACATACATCGCCGGTTTCAATCACACTGGGCTGCTCTGAATCAACAGCCTTTGTCAAGTCAGTCTTAAGCCTTGTCTCTTTCAAACGGCAGGATGAGTTTACCCGGAGTGCACGAGGCACCCTTCCCAACAAGGAAGTACTTCGCAAGGGGTCTGTGCACTTCCATGATTGTTGAAATGAGGGCATCCGTCTGAAGCGGTCAGAGACGAACCACCAAGCATAGCTTATCGCCGGATGTGTCTCAGAAATGGGGCCCCTCCTTGTAGGTTTGCCTTTGGCTTCCTGTGAAAAACCCATCCCAAAAGGAGGGGGTGTTTTCAACGAGAAGACAACCCGATGCAGAATTTGAAGGAAGCATATCATGCAGAGGCCACGCCTGGGATAAAAGCGGGCGGCGCAATTTGCCTTGGGTTTTGTGACCCCTTCCACTGAGCTCCAATAGCGACATTTTTGCGATCTGCTCGAATGAGGCTTGGGAAAGCCCGTGGACAGCCCCCTTGCCATAAATGAGATACCAGCTGACATCCGCCCTTGTGACTTTTTTGGCATAGGTCTTGCTAGATTCAGTTGGTACCATGTTTTGATTGGGACTCAAGGAAACAACAACCGTTTCAAGCAACATTCAGATGGTTGCAGTTCTTTGGTTTCGAAGTCTTGGAATGGAAGTCATGAGGAGCCCGAGGCAAGGGCAAACAGGTTTTGACAAAAGTTGGGGTGTGTACCCGTTTGGAGTGGTTTGTAAAGGGAGGCCAAAAAGAAACAGTGCCCCCCATTTGAAGGCACACCCTTTGCCAACCAGTTGAACGTTCTCCACGTGATTGGCGCCTCCTTCACTGCGGCCGGTTTGAGAAATGGCGATGAGTTTCAATAGAAAAAAACCCCTGAAAAGTGGTGGACATCAATTCCCCCCAAAGTCTCGTTCCCACCATTTCGGGTCCTCAATTGAAACTCTTACCCAAAAAACAGAACTGGGCCAATCGCACTTCCAGTGCGCCATGTCCGGATGCACGTGGCGGATCCAACCTGGAAAGGGACTAAACGAGAACTCAAACAAATGGCAGGCACAAATGGGAACTTCGTCTAGGCTTTTCTCACCAAGTTTCTCACGAAAACCGGGGGCACTTGCGAAGTTTCCCGCGAGAACCAGCGGACTCACGAACATCTCCCACAGCGGGACTTATGAAAATTCCCCACCCACAGATGGGGGACTTACGAAGTTTCCCCAGGTTGGTTTTGGCTCATTTGATCTCTTCACCCAGTTTTGGTTTCCCTTTTCAAAGATGAACGAAAGTCAAGTTGGATCGCCAGGCGAAGCTCGCAGAGCAGGCGCGAGACCCCAGCTGGGGTTACACATCTAGCGGTTTTCGGCACGTGGCTAACGCTGGATTCCTCGTTATTTTCGTCTGTTCATACCCCTTGGCCCCCCTTTTTTTTCATTTCTAGAGGTTGAATGATGAGCCCTCCCCTACCAGAATGGTTCTTGGAACCCTAAGAGGCCCTTCTAAGAGGCCTGTTTGTTTTCGCCTGTGCTAGGCAATCTAGATGAAGATCTCGCCGATCTGGGGTAAACGGGCGAATCTGCCTTATGTTAGTTTTGTGACTTGAGCCACACGGATCAAGCTTCCAGGGTTAGGGCTGAGCCGCAAATGAGCCCACACTAGAGCGCCATGGATCGGAAGCCCTAGCTCAATCTAGGGCTTTGAGCTTTCTTGTAGAAGAAGGAATGGTTGTGTGGCCCCAAGCACGCACTTGTCCCAGAGGCCAGGTGGAGCACACGGAGTTGGACGTTCCCACGGGTGAGGGTGATCGCGCGTTACAGACAGAAGCATTTTTTCTTCTTCTTTTTCTAATGAGCTGGAGTAACTCAGACATGTAGAATTTGTGCTTTGAATATCGCCATTATCGCCACGTGGAGGGAGGTTCCTTGTGGAGGGATGATATCTGCACCTTGTACAGTGGCCACAAGAAACCTACAAATTGATGACCATCTCTCCCAGCCGCAGCGCTTCGGGTCCGTCTCGACATGAGAACCCCGCAGGGCGGCTAAAGCGCAACAAACACCAGCACCCGCCCAGCTTCTGGGGCAGCTGCGCCAACGACAAGAAAACGCGTTGGCACGAACGGTCCACCGTGGCTGGAGCTCACGGACCTCTAACCAATACAATTCCTAGGATGTGTTAAGCAGGGCGTGATGCACTCTAGGCCACCGCCAGTAGAAGTGCGCCATACGTTGCAACAGGCTCTTGGAGCCCGAGTGCGGTGTGGGTAAAACTTTACGCCTTGTGTGGGCGTGTACATGGTCACGCAGTAAAGAAGATCTGTGGCAATGTGGTGGGATGACCACTCAGCTACAGTACTTGCGCACAGACCAAGCTTTTCACTTCTAGATGTGCCTTGCCGAAGAACTGCGCACCGATACAGCGGGCAACTGGTGCGTGTAAGTTTTGTTGCAATCCCGACCAGGAAGCTTCGAGGTCAAGTGGGGGCGCAGAAGGCGAATGCGTGCATGCGATAGGGTCAGCTTCATGCGGGGGATCCGACGCCCATGAGGCTCAAGATGGCCATCCAAAGCGGCCCTGTAAGGAAATCACCAGCCCCTTCTTTGTTGGGCCGTTGGGAGGTGAGACCTAGTGGCCGCGGCTAGGTTGATGACCATCCCTGGCAGGACGCGCTTGCAAATCAGCATGATAGAAACGCCTTTAATGTGGACAAGGAGCGCAATTAGAAGTTCGCATCGGGGCACCGTTGCAAGAGCACGACCGTTTGCCGACTTTTAATTCAGGGTTGAACTGTCCAAGTTGAATCTTTCCAACCATGATGAATTTGCTTCGCACCCTCGTCGCCTGCTACGCCGGCCATGCTGCTCGCCGTGCTTTCAGAAGCCCAGTCGCAGGCAATGCTGATGTTGGAGGGAAGGCTGGCTAGTTGCAGGCGATGCTGAGGATGTTACGTGGTCCGATTCTTGGACCGCTTGAGTGTTGGCTTGCAGCTGAGGGCGCCGGCCTTCGGAAAACCAGTTAAACACAGGCGATGCTGGGGATGTTGCAGAGCCAATGGCAGGATGTTCAACAAGCCGCAGTGCGCGAAATGAAAAGCTGTCGCGTGATCCAAGAGCTGCCTGGATTCGAGCCGCGCCAAGATTTGAGCTCGTGAGCAACCCGCCGCTGCGCTGTATCCTGAGGCCCCCTGCCCGGCGCTTTGCAGCAAACTCGCCCCTGGATCCAAGCTCGAAGCAAAGCAACGAAGAACGCGGACAAACACCACAAACCGCACACAGCTCACACCAAATGCATTTGGCTCTTGAAAATAAGAATCAACCCGGGGTTCCGGTACTTGGGGGGGGGGGGTTTCGTGGGGGTGGCGCTTGAAACGTTGCTTTGGGCTGAGGTCCTTGAGGCTGGACTCCCAGATCTTTAGTCTGGACCAGGAGGCGGGGTCGCAAGCAACCCGGAACCATGGACCCCCTCGGCAAATGATTGGGGGGGTGGGGGGGGCTAAATAGTTGCCCGGATTCTTATCTCTTGGTTCGTCTTAAAATTGAGGGCCCTCGGAGCCCCGAAGCCCTGCCATGGAAGACGCTAGCTAAGGGCTTTGGCGCTGAACTCATGTTCCGGAGACCGTGGCTCGAGAATCCCGCACAAGACCAAAGAGCCGAAATGATTGGAATTGGAGAATCTAGCCCCTTTGTTTAGGTCCTCTCCGGAGGCACACTACCTTTTGGTTTCAGGCAAAATCATTTGATCTTCCCTGCCTTTTTTCAACTCAATTCAATCATCATGAGCATCAGCCTTTGGTTTGGGCCAATTTGAAGTGATTTCCGGCTGAAAATACATGATCCAATTTAGCCGGGGAGAATCCACTTGCGTGGTGCTGTTGGCTCAAAGTGCATGCTGACAGTTTTGTTACATGGGTGTTCAGGACCCTTCTCCTTTCGGCGAGGTTTCGCACCTCGTTGCTCCTGCGATTCGGAGCAACCGCGTTTTCAGGGTTCAATTCGGACTTGAATGTGCAGGGCAATTCGGAATTTGCGGCTGACAGGAGACTGGGGCTTTGCATCTTTTCCGGTCTTGTTTTTCACCTGTGAGTTCCCCTTCTTTGGTTTCTCTTTGAAGTGGAACGGTGGCTCTCCCAGAATCTGCCGGAAGCTAGGACACCCCTTCGGGGCTGGAGGTACCGGTCCTTTGACTTGTCCGGGGTTTGGCTTCCGTGTGGGGCAACGAAGCTCGCCTTCACCACCCAATTTGGTGGTTTGGTTTGGTTTGAAAGTGAGGGGCTACATTCCTTCTGGGGCAAGCCAACGAAGCCCTAGGGGCTACATTCCTTCGAAAAGGAGCTGAATTTCAAACCCCATCCAAATCAAGAGGAGCCCTCCCAATCCACATGGGGAGGTCCCGAACCTCAGGTTCCATGTGACGGGGTCCCGAACAGGTTCCATGTGACGGGTGGGGGGTACCTGCAAAGCTGAGCCTAGGAGCTCTCCAGTTACTGCCTGGCCGTGGCGGTTGGGGACCAAGGGACGAGTTTTCAGACAGATGTTCAGGAAACGGCATCACAGAGGGGGACCCTGTTTTTCCAACCACAGACCGGTTTTTTCGACCTCCGTTTTTACCTTCTGGTTTGTGGGTCCAAAATCAGGTTGGGGGTTGAAAGAATCAGGGTCCCCGGCTTCGCAGAAAGGGGTCCATTTTCCGCACTGACTTGGACCGCTTCAGTTCGACCAGATTCTGCCAAACAGGCATCCTTCATTGTTCCGGGTTCGTGGGTGTGTCTTTTTCGAGGGTGTCATTTTTGCCGGGGTTCAACGAGAAGCCGCAAGCCATTCTTTTGGGGCACGGATTCCTTTTTCGAGACACGGGGCAACTGGATTTCCCCGCGGTTTGTCAAATGGGATGTGGAATCCGAAGGAAATGTGTAAAAGGGTACCCTCAAGCGGCTGATTTGGTTGCCGCGGCTTATTTGCGGCGCGCTTGTGCGTTCGGGAACCCTGGGACGACTGCTTTGAAGGGGCCCCCAAAAGTTAGAACTTCTTTGCAAGGATTTGGAGACGGGTGCCGACATGGGTCGGGTTGGCGGTTGACTGGGGGTTGACTGCCTAGCCGGCGAAACAGAAAATCAGACTGTGGGTTTGGGGGGGGTCTTTGGGGATGGGTCGGGATCAAGAGGGAACCAATGATTCGTTGCCTGCCAAACGACTCCTTTGAAGCACATCGCCGGGAAGTGTTTTACCGGCTTCATCTCCGTTCTTTTCAACCATCCATCTGCCTATGTTATAGCGAGCTCACCGATTCGGGGGCAAAACGAGCGAAAGCCATGAGATTTCGGTCCTTTACTTGGGGATCGCAAATCGTCATTCAGCTTTTGCAACTAGAATCAAATGAGCAGACAGTAGTTGCAATCTGAATTGGTTCTCCAAGTACAAGGACGCAATTAGCTTATTCTTCATTCTGAATTCAGCGTTTGCAATTAGAATTCTTAATTCAGCTTTTCTCCACTTCGTATTTCAGCTGAGTAACATTTGTCATGTAGAACCCTTCCCTTCCACCGCGCTTTTTGTTTTTTCCCGGGGAAGCACCGGGACCGAGGCGGACGCCTCCGCCCCGGTGCCCGCCTCGCCCCGGAGCCCGGGCGGAGCGGCGGGGAGAGGGAGAACGAATGGGTGCGCATTGGCGGCTTTTTCGGCTCTGAATTTGTTTTTTGCGAGTGGGTGATTGTTCTTTCCCCCGCTTTTCGGGACCAGAACTCTGTTAGGCGGCAGCTCGAGTAGTCAGCTTAGGTGTGGATGTATTGAAAGTGACGTAGCCATGATGCTTGTGGTATCACAGAAAGCCCATTGTCAGCTGGACACGCAGGTGGGCTTTCCTTCGAGACCACTTTTGATAAGAAGCGAACCCCTTCTTTGGGTCCTCGGCTAGGACCAGCGCAACATGTTTTTTTTGGTGCGCCGCCCACTTTTGGAAGAGGCACCTTGTTTGAGGACCCCTGGCGCGCTGCCAGGTTTCGTGGTATTCCAAGTGTTTCCCCGCTGCAGTTATTGGAAAGGTGCAGGCCCTCCCTAGAAGTGGTTCTGATTTCCCGGATGCTAAACTTGTCACCCCTTTGTGTCATTCTGCCTTTGTGCGTTGTTGCCCTTCTGAAGCTTGTTTTGCCGGGAAAGCAAAGAAACCTCTGACCATTTTAAGGGATCCCATATTTGGAGACATCAGATTCATGGATCAGATCTGGGACTCGGCAATGCCAAGCTGTACCAACCGAAAGTCACACCTAAGAGGAGCCATAGCGATCTAATTGTTTACTTGATGGGGCCGGAAAGGACATGCGAGGTGACCCTTTCCTCCATCTTGTCTCTTTGTGTCTTGTTCTTGGCGAAGATTTTCAGAGAGAAAGCTGAGATGGAATGTCAATTCCAAGGGCCATTCTCGGTGTACCTACCCGGTTTAGCATTTGGGATTTAATGGGGTTTCTCCAAATGGCAACGAGGACCCTTTGCTTGGCTGTTAGGGAAACCAAGACGAAATCAACCTTTGCGTGCCTGACGACTTTGAGACCCCCCTGCCTCTTCTGGCCCAAAATGTCCTAAGGGTAGTTTCAAACATCACCTGAAAGGGGATTCCTTTGGGCCCCGCTGGTGGGGTGGTGTTCAAAGAAGGAACAAGTTGGGGGACTGAGTTGGTTGTGACATTTCTCCGAAGAACCATACCTCGACTATGAAAGATGATTTACTGAGTACAGATATCTGTAGGCTTGAGCCTTGACCCAGACCGCTCGATTCGTGGAAGGTCCGGCCAAGCTGCTCTCGCAGAGGCGGGGCAGGTGTCGAACTCCGTTTCCCGGGGTTCAGTTCAAGGGTTCCTGACCTCAAGGTCCATTTTTTTCCTCCCCGAACCAAAATCCTCCAGAGTGGTTTGAGGACGTGGCCCTTTTATTCTGAGAAGGGATGGGTTTGGAGACATGGGGAGTCAGCTCCGGAGCCTGCAGGGATCACAGGGCGTGATTCTGGGTGTGGCGTTTTTTTCTTGAACGCCCCTATTGAAGTCAAACTAGCAGGACTACTCCCATTTTTCAGTTTTTCCTCCCCTGCAGACTACTGTAGAACCCAAGAAACCATCCTTTTGACTGATGCCGGTTTTGGGTTCTGTCTTAATATGCAGCCGAGAAAGATTGCGGCAGCTCTTTGGTGTGACCGAGACGTGCCATAAGAACCTTTTGCACACCGGCTTCTCCATTTGCAACATTATTTGTTTCTCGACCTTTTGCTGGTCGCGCTTGAGTTGCCACTGAGTTTCTCTTCTTGACCCCCTTACCCATAGACCACGTTTACTCCTAAGAACACCCCTGGATTTTCCGGAAGCGCAGATGGCTCCCTGCGACCTTTCGAGGGTCGGACCCGGCCAGCCGAGAGGCGGAGTCGGAGCGGCCGGCGGAGTCGGTGCCGGCGCACCTGGTGCAGATCCGCGCCATGCGCCCTCCGGGCGGCAGCGGGGAGTCGGGCGGGACGGTGGGACGGGGGGGGGGGGGGACGGGTGCGGGGGGGTGGGGGGACGGTGGGGGGGGGGGATGGGTATGATGGGCACTTGGGGTCTACACATTTAGGGCCAATTCTTTTGCAACCTTCTTCATTTGGGGTATTGGTGTGTTTGGGTTCCAGGCTGCAAAATCGACTCTAGGTGTCCAGGGGGGACGGCTCCCTTGGAATTTTGGTTTTCAGATCCTGCGCAGCCGGTGACCAGGTCAACGGGTTGTGGTTGAGGAAGAAGCTGGATGGATGGATTGCGCAAAGGGGCAAGAAAAAGTGGACGTCCGCAAGCAAGTCTCCTGGATGTGCTTGGTCTTTGCAGGCTTCTGTGATGGGAGGCCATGAGTCAAACTCGATGGGTTTGCGAGGAGCTCGTGTTAAGACGCGATATGGTGTGAGCGTTCAAGTGGCGTTGGGCAGCATGGGTCATGACCACTGGCCAGCCTAGGCCTTCTCCACTGACGCCGGAAAAGCTTTAGATCTAGATTGCTTTTTGTGCCCTGGTTGCCCTTTTGCCAGTCTATGGTGGCTTTGCGTTCTAAATTGACTGTTTTCCCAGGTGTAGTGTTGTGGACGCCCAATCTGTGGATCCACACCAAAAAGTGCCAGAAGGGTGCTGCCAAGGACACAAGAGATGAAAGGCATCCGGTGCATTTCCAGCTGGGCGCTTCTTCCCGATGCTATTTGATTCCGGTTCATGTGCAGTGGGGGTGTAGTAACAACTAGGAGGTGTTCCTAGACGAGGCTTGGGTTGCCATGAATGCCAGGTAGGTAGCATCGGCGAATTGATGCCAGGTACTCTCCCAAGGCGAAGGTGGACGCGGCTTACCTGAGAAGGTCATGGGGAAAGGCCAACTTGATTTTCTTTTCGATGTGCAAATGGAGTTATACATATATATATATATATGTATATATATATATATATATATATATTTATTAGTCCCCTCTATCACATGCCTGAATTCGCACCTTGAAGCCCTGAGCTTCATCATTTGGTTTGGGTGCCGGTTGTTCTTTTTCACCAAGATGGCAAGTCAGCGTGCGTTGGTGAACTCCGCTTGGTGGTTCGGCTTGGCAACTCTTTCCTTGACACCAAACCATCAGTCCAAGTCGCCAAATAAGGGAACCCTTTTTGAAGACTGAAAGCGGAAAGGAACTCCTTGCCGTCGCAGGCCCGATTCCTATCCAAACCACCTGAGGTCTTCCTCCACTGTCTGGGTCTATTTCTCATCCTTCGTTTTGTGATACTTCTTTTTTGGGAATTGTTTTGCTGCGTTCCCCTTTGTTCCTCCGCTCCTCTGATGCATATGGAGAGCGGGCGGGGGGCTGGTAGCTTGGGGCCGGATTGGAAATTTTCATGCTGCTGCTGTTTGCAACGACTTGCTGGTTCTCAGCAGGGGCTGAGATGGAATGACCCCAAGAAAAACCATTCCTTACGGTTTCGTTTCAGGGAATCCCCTTCCGGTTCATTCCCAAACCCTGGGTCATTTGCTACCTATCGCACCAAGGTAAGCACCTCCAGAGGAGTTTTCCTAACTGAGCCGCAACCGTGATGCCTAAACGGGACAAGGGGGAATCGGGAGTTTTTTTCACAAATGGGTGGTCAAAAATAGGGTAATCCCAAAATGGCTTAGTTTGGTAAAAGGAAAACAAACAAGGACGATTCAAACCTGGAGTCCAAGTCCTGGTGGTTCTATTTTGACCCATACCCAAATTGGTTGCCCCGAGGACTCACATGACTCCTTTTTGGCCACCTTGGCCATGGGATCCATGCTGGAAAGGCACTCCGTGCGTTGGTGGCCGTAGGATTTTGCTTTGAGCCTCATTCTGGAGGCCCGAGTTTCAATGGGCGATGAGCTGGCTGCGCTGGGCAAATAAAGTTTAACTCGGGTACGGATTCGTCCCCTTACTAATTCCTCTAAAACTGCTGGGTTCTGGGTTCCATGCGAATTTGCTGGGGAGTAAGAGGGTCGTAGCCATATTGGGAAGGTTTCTTTCGCTTTCGCGGGCTCGAGCCGAGGGCGAGGACAACGACAGCCTGGAGCTGGGCGAGGGGCCTCAATGACATGGTTTGCAACATGGCCGTGGTTGTCAAAACCAATCGGATCCCATTTTGGGGTAGGTGAACTCACCACCCATTTTAGAACCTAGTTTAGTGGGGATTGGGATGTTCACTGGGGGGTAACCGGGATTTTGAACAAGGCAAAGAAAGGGGGTGAAATGAAACATGCTTGTAGGTCACGTCCCCATCAGCACGTGGTGATTTTTCCTTGAAGTTGAGAAGTCAGTTGCAGTTGGGTCTATCTTGTTGATGGCGCCCTTGTTGGGTTGAGACAACTCGGTCTTTTTAGGTCCCAGTTGTTCGGTGGCAGCCTGGTTCCCTGTTTACTGGCTGGCCCACGGCTACATGTGGCTGTGGCTCAAAAAACCGGAATTCCAAAATGGGTTGCCCTGATAAGTGGAAACATGGACCAAAACCTGCGAATTGCCCCTCCAGTTTCATTTTGAGCCACAGCCATGTGTCAACCTCCCGTTTTTGGGGAGGTTGGGAGGGGGGTTTGGGGGGAGGGGGGGAGGTGGTGCACCCAGGTAGGTTTTCTTTTTCTTTCAGAGGACATATGGGAGTCTCTCGCCATGGCTTTCGGACCCACCTTTTGGTTGGAAACCACAAGGAGCCCATGCCATTCTGGAACACCCGCCTGTGTAATGTTAACCCCGGATTGATCTGCCACTGATTGATCGTCATCGGAAGGTGCTTTTTAGTCAGAATCCGGATCACTGTTGATGCACGAAAAAACGGAGGGTTCCCATGCTTGGAACTCCAAGGAAGGGGCTTGTCTCACGATCATAACTCAGCGCCCTGCGAGTGCAACAGTCAACACTTTGATTGTCAACACTCAGTCAACGCTACAGCCAAGACTAGCAAAATCCCTGGCAGGTACTCCACAGCCCTATTCGAATACTCGCACTGTTGAGGCGCTTTTCCACCTTCGGGCTGAAGTGTGGGGGTCGAAACGGCCAATCCCAAAGCTTGTTTGAGGGTAGACAAAATATGAAGCAGAATTGGAGCATATTATTTTCTGACCGTCGGAGGCGGGAGCGCTGTGTCTCCGGTGCCGGATCCTTTAGCCTGGCACTCAGTCTGTTTGAGACCGGCTTGATGGGAAGGGGGGCGGTGGCAGAGGGGGCATTCCCGGTATATATTATCATACATAACAAATATGTAATACACCACCACCGCCGCCGCCATCACCACCACCGCCACCACGACTACTACTACTACTACTACTACCACTACTACTACTACTACTACTACTACTACTACTACTACTACTACTACTACTACTACTACTACTACTACTACTATTACTACTACTACCAGCAGCAGCAGCAACAACAACAACGACAACCACAACAATAATCATAATGATAATAATAACACTAATAATATATATATATACATATGTGGGGACACATGTCTTTTGAACTATGCTGCATCATATGCAATTGTTAGGCGCATTTGCTTCATGCGGGCTTGAGTCTTGAACTCAAGCGCAAGCTTGACTGGATGTAAACATAATCCCTGCATGGTTTCAACTTAATGAACATGCAGTGATGTGCTTCAAACATTTCAGTTGTCGGAACCGCCGGTACTAGAGATGATAGCGATCCTTGGTTACAGGACCTCGCAAGCGCTGCAAAGGCGACAACCTTAGGCGACTACTTCCCCCTTCTTAGCTGGCATTTGAGTTTGTTGAGTTTCTTTGGTTCTGATTTCAAGTCAGGAGGCTGCAGGCGAAGAGCAGTTCTTGTTGGTCGGGACAAGTTAACTTTTCCCTGGGGCGAGCAGACTGGAGGCCTCTCAAGCAATGACAGCTGCAGAGGTCGGGTTTCCGCGCGCGGCGCCGGGGTTTGTTTGTAGACTCCTTGTTTCGAGTTGGTTAATCGGATTCCTTGTTTTCAGTTGGTTGGGAATTCCTTGCTTCCAGTTGGTGAATTCTGGTAATTTGGGGCAAACATTGAGGATTCCATGCTACTTGTTGCCAGAGTTTTGTCATTTGTTTTCTGGAGCTCATGATTGGTGCTTGTTTGTGGCAAAGGTAATGGAAGGTCGGGCCTCCAGTGCTTGTCTTGTCCTTCCCGGGACGCCTCTGACTTTTCCCACAAGAATGGACATGACTGTTTCAGAAGGACATGGTCCTGACCGTTTTTTCCTCTACCCCCCCTGGTCGCACAAAGACGCCGCAGTGGGAATACATAGTGACTTGTTGTTCGGTGAGTATCAACATGATGTGACTGATTCTTCCTTGGCTTCTCTTGCCCCGTGTCCCTCCTTCCCGAAGTGGACATCTTCCAGGACTATGGGTTACAAGGAAACAGGCGGGTTCGCAAGGCGCAGTGCCCAGTTTGCTTGAAACATCGGATTTGGGGGTGGTCAGAAGTTAGGGGCCATCCCGTGAGACAATGAAGATGCTGACGACCTACTCGCCCGACCATTCAGATTTACCACCCGAATTTGATCCGTGCCTAAGAGGCGGTGCTTGGTAGAGTACCCAAGCGGTGGGACACATGTCAAGTGCCTGTTCTGGGAAAGAAGCGGCGAGTCAAGCATGTCTATAGAAGTATACAGATTCATACATGTATGCATGTATACATACATAAACACACATTTTTCTATAATGCATATTAAATACATACTTTGTGTACATATATGTACATACGTAACATGTGTATACTAAAGAGCCCTCTGGTTTTAGCTTAGCACCTGTCCAGGAGCTTCTGCAGGGACAGCCAGAGGAGTTTCGACCTGAGATGGAAAACAATGCCAAGCTCGTTTTCGCAGCCTTGTCAGGGCACCAACGGGTTCGAACAACAGGTTTTCATCGCTTGCGCCAACGGACAGTGATGTGTGTAGCATCGGAAAGGAACCCATTGTTGGAGCCCATTTAGGGCCCAACTTAGAATCTTTGCGGGTACCCGTTTTGGGGTTGTCTTCATAAACATCCCCGAGGAGAAGGCGTCCTCATTCATTTTATTTTGGGGGGCAGGGATGGCTGGATTTTCTGACTGGGTGACTTTGGCTGAGGAAATGTCTTGAGTTCTTTGGTGAACACCGGGCTGGGGCTAGGGATGTGCTGCAACGCATCAATTAGGACTGGGGGACTTCGGGCCCTTTTGTTGATGGCAGGGTAGAGATTTGTACAAACCGTTGCTGCAAGCCCAGGGAGAAGAACCTCCAAATCATGTTTTGGTGTTTTGGGTTCTCAGGCAATCATAGGGAGAGGCTCTTGATTTACTACGTACCTTTGCTGCGTGTAGGGACTAACATTCTATTGTCTCTCAACATGGCGTCATGCCCATTTTGATTTCGGACCTTGGGAATGTTGGATTCCAACTTGGCAGTGGCGATCGAGTACCGAAGATTTGCTACTATGCCCTACTTGCATGACCACCATTCTGGGGCCACCTTTTAAGGAGACGCCAACACGACGGACAAGTAACTCAGGGTTCAAGCCAGAATCATGAACTCCAGCGTCTCAAGCTGGATTCCTTGACTGTTCCCTTCTTGAATCTTGCCTCCCAGACTTTTGCGAAGACACCCCCCCATTTTCCCCACACCAATCTGGGTCTTTTCGAGTGAGCATTTTGAGGGGGTCTCGGGGGTGGTTTGCCTGTAAGACATCATTTAGCGGGGAATTTTGAGGATTTAAGTTTAGTGCACGCAGAGCAATCTTGGACGACCCAATTTCACGCCTGTCGTCTGTCTTTCGTAAATCTGATAAAATCCCAACTTGGCGATTGGGAACGCAACCCAAATTTTCCCACTGGGTCCACTTGGTCCAAGTTTCCCACTTGGTCATCCACTTGGTCCAAATTTCCAACTTGGTATTTTTCGTCATCCACTTGGTCTGAAGCCACCTGGTTTGAAGCCACCTGGTTTGAAGCCACTTGGATTGAAGCCACCCAAATTTTCCGCTTGGCTTGAAGCCACCTCCCCCGTTTCCGCTTTGTTTCCCATTACGGTCGAGGTGGGACGAGGAGGCTCTGCTGAAGCGGGAGCTCGCGAAGCTTCGGACGGGGGAGGCCAGCTCGCTTTGCGTTTTGGTTGCGTGCAGTTGTTTGCCTTTGTTTGTTCTAGACGTATATATATATATATATATATATTTACATATATATATATATACATACATTTATGCCCATATATACATATATATATATATGTATATATATATATATATATTGGTTGTTTGGGTTAATTCTGTGTGTTTTAGATTGTTGCTTTGTTTTAGCTGGTTCGGCTTGTCCATTTGTCTTTTTTCCCGTCTGTGTGTGTGTGTGTGTGCGTTTGTCACTCGTTTATCATTTGCCGTTTTCAGATTTTGCCGTCGTCGTGGTCGTTGTTGTTGTTGTGGTTGTCGTCGTGTTGTGTTTGTGTTGGTGGTTGTGGTTAGTGTTGCGTTTGACGTTGTGCATTTTGATCGGTCTTTTGTACTGTCTGTTGCCCCTCCTTCATAATTTTGGCTTTTTGTCTTTTTCTGGTCCTAGGGTTTTTGGGTTTTTACATGTTTCCGTTGGTTTTGTTTTTGTATCACAAACCGTGCTCTTACTTGCTTGTTGTTCCTTTTTACAATTGTTACATTCTGTTTCTTTTGAGTATTGGTTTCCTGCTTTTGCTTCATAAGCAGAGTGTGTGTTGTTGTTTGTTTTGCATTGTGTGTTGTTTGGTTGTTTCGTCCTGCTTTGTTTTTTTTTGCCTATGTATTTTGTCGTGTGCGCAATCCTGACGGTCAATGCTCGTGTTTCGATCAACTTCATGATTTGGGCCCCTCCAACGGAGTCTGACCCCCCCCAACCAAAAGGGGACCCCGATCAAAATCAGCTAGGGGTTCTGATGAATCGTTCGCGGTCAGAGTCATGATTTTCTATTTTTGGAAGACAATTTGATGTAGCATTTCTATGGACACGGGGTCTAAGGCCTATATAAATCTAGATCATGTTGGTACCGCACTCATAGTATGTCTGAAACTAGTAAATCAAGCCCTCAGGGGGGAAGGGGGGGGAAGCAACTTCTTAAGGGGAGGTTTGGCACCCATTAACCAGTTCAAAAGTGGCTCTGATCGTTCCAAATCAGTCTTAAGCTCATACTGGGCTCCCTACTTGCTAATTCATTTTCCTCTGGGGGAGAGGACACTGCATGAACCGCAAGCCTTTTGGGGTCAAGCGGTATGTAAAATGGATATGGGTGTGTCTTTGCTGGAGGATATCTGTTTTGGGTGTTTTTGAAGGGACACTAAAAGAAAGCTCACTATCTTTTGTGGGGTCCGGTCCATATCCCTATTTTAAAGACAATTTGATATGAGTCTGTCTTCAAACAGGGAGTCCCGACGATGGTGGGTTTGCCTTGCGCTTCCAGTAAAGTTCCACCCCAAAAAGAGTCCCTTAAAAAGACACACTCATACTGATGGACAAAATCTGCTTCGCACCAGTTGGGATGGATGAACCCCGACGTGAACACCGGGACCCGATCGGCGCGGTGAATTAATTCTCCATCCATTCTGGGATTCAAACCATCAACACAATGGCGGTCAACACAAGCGCCCTGGTTTACCTGAGGAGTTTCATCATCTAACTCTGGTCAACCATTCCTTTTAAAGGGGCGCAGCCTCGGGTCCATATGTATAAACATCCTTCGACAAGTCGCCCAGGACGTCATCGCCTTCTTCGCGAAGAACGGGTCAAACTCCTCGTGCGCCCGTCTGCTTGCGATAACGGGGGGAGGAGAGAGGGGTCCGGTGAGAAGGGGGGGGTGCAAATGGGACATCCTCAAACCACCTTTGCAAGGAATCGGATTCTCTGAATCAGTTGGTGTTTGGGTGATTGGAGTCCTTTGTTGTCGAAACTTTTTTGGGACCTGTTTGGGTTGCTCTTTCGACCGGGCTAAGTTTGTTAACCCTAGCGTGGCTGGGGCGCCTGGGCTTTGAAATGTACAGGTGCCGAGATCCTCTTGTGTCCCCTCGGGTCAGTTCTTTTCTCAACAGCCAGCTGTTTTTCAAGGGTTCTTGGTGGTTGTCCGGAAGAGGGAAGTTTCCCCAACATCCTCGGTCCAGAAGGACATTTCTTGCGCGAAGCAGTTTATGCGGGAAGGCCGGGGTGGGGGGGGGGAAGACATTAGCAGTTCCTTTGCCGAAATCAGGTGGTCCGACATGAAATATGGGTTGGGGTGGAGTGTACCGCCTGCAAATTAACCGTGGAACCAACCCAAAAGGCATCATGCTGAGAGGAAGCCCCTTCCGGAGAAAGGACACCCCGTTTTGGATTCCTTCGCTTAATACAGTGCGGCAGCCACCAGGAATCCATTTCGGGTTTGCAATCCTCTCAGAAGCTGCAAGTGTAGCCCCCAGTAGACATTTGGATCACAGACTCCTTCTTTCCCGCAAGCGCGGACACGTTTTCGACATCGCAGACTTCGCGATTTCGGGCGCGGAATCCCCAAGCGACGTCACGACGTCAGATCCTGGTGAGTGGCCCTAGTTGCCCCTGGCAGGGCAATCATGATGGGTTTCCCTCGGTGACCTGGGGTAATTTCATGGAGTCGCTGGCTGCAGAACATGAACCCCTAAAGAGAGTCGCTGCTCAAAGGGAACATGGGATGACCACAGAGTTGGTTGATACAAAGGCTGCCTATGTGGCATTTGGGGATCCGGATGGCTTGGGAAGCACCCTGCAATAAAAAGGCATAGCCATAGGGACAGGAACCCCATTCTGGTATCACTGCAGGGGGCCCGTTTCCGAGCGTGCTCATACTTGCCGCTCGACTTTCGCGCTTTTGTTGTTGCCAGGGTGAAGTTTGTGTACTGCAAGCGAAGGGAGCATGCCGGAGACTCAGGTTTCAATGGACAGATGAACCGGCATCTTCAAACAATCTAGCTACTGAAGTACATGCAGAGAAAGGTTTGAAACCTTATCAATTGCAGCGGTTTTCTGTGGATCTCCCGAACGTTGGGACTTGTTTGGACTGGAAAAGCTGTTTCGAGATTGGAAACCCACTGAACCCACGCTGAACCAACTTTGAACTACTATTGTCATGAAGGTCCTGTGAAAAGTCAAATATCATATGCTGACCTCCGGTCCCGGGTTTGCAGCTTGGGGCGGGGGGGGTGGGGGGGTGGTCCGGATGTTTGGAATTGACAGGGTCCCAAGATTTTCTTGCACAATGGGCCCCCTATTCCAAGAGCTCGTCGCTTGTTTAGTGTTTGGTGCCCTTTGTTTTGCTCGGGGGGGCACCAGACGCCTCAACCTGCAATCAAGCATGGAGGTGTTCTTTTCTTCCGTGTAGGAAAGGATTGGGGGGGGGGTTCCCATCATCAAAACAGCAGCATGCTTGTCAGGTTCATCCCAGAACCTTGGCTTGGGAGCTCTCAGGGAACATTCCAAGTCTCTGGTCAACTTGCGGGAGACATATGGACTCTCTGAATGTCCCTCAAGGCGCAATTTTCCAACCCTCCCATCAACGTAGCAGCATATGTTGACATGTAACAGCAGGTGGCAAGGCAACTAGTTCGTGATTGGTACCCTGCGTGCACACTGGTAGAACCAACAAATGGGGGCCTCTGTTTCGCCTTCCTTCGTCTTCCTCCTACCTCCTCGTGAAAATTCGTATATCCATCACGGCTTTGAGTCTCTTTTCCTTAGGTTCTCTGCCGCTTTCACGTCTATTGCCCGGCTTCCCACCCAAAGTGCCCCAAGGCCCTCTCCCAGTTCCCCGCTCCAAAGCGCCCCAAGGATTTCCGGCGTCCCAAGACGCTCCATGGCCTCCCTGGCCCCGTTTTCCGGGCTTCCCCCCCCCCCCCGCTTTTCCCGGCGGCCGCCTCGGGTCCGAGCGGCGGACCGAGCCGCGGACCGCGAGGTGGCGGCGGCGGACTTCCGGCCCTACGACCTGGAGGTGATCTCCGAGCTCATGGAGGGCGCGCGGGCGCCCGGTCCGATTGGCTCCGATCCGATCCAGTGGACTGGGTGCGGGACGTGTTCTTCTCTGTGCCCTGGAAAGAAAAGTATGCGGACACACGCAAACACATACACATACAGATATAATATATACATATACACGCACCTTTTTGCTTTTCCGGTTCTTGCCCTTTGCATGTTTTGGGACATGGTGGGACGTCTGCCGGGGGGAGGCCTTTGTAGTAGGTGGTCCTACTAACTAGTTCTACTATCTGTTTTCAGTAACCCCTATATCAACCAGAATCAGCATGTACCAAACTTGCTGGTGCCTTGACCCGTACCAAACTTGCTGGTGCCTTGACCCTCAACCATCCAAATGGTGGTTTCCTTCAAGGGGACCAATGGGTTCCTGGGTTCAGTCCAACTCATTCCCTGAGCACCAGCCGCAAAACTCCGGCTGAGTCCAGCGTGGCGACGGCCGCGAAGCTGGGGGAGCACTTCACCATCTCGGCCACCGGCGTGGTGCACGCGGGGCGCCCGAAAAGAAAAAACCACCTTCGGAGGGTGGGACGCGGACAGTTGTCTTTGGATGGTGCCCTTTTACGGTGGCTTTAAAGGGAGAACAAAAGGAGAACCACCTATTTTGAGACACACCCACATGGTGGTGGACCATGTTTTTTGACAGCCGGAAGCTATGAGGTCTCTGCCCAAATAAGCTCGTGGTTGGAGCATTTAGGGGAGAGTTCCAGGTGAAAACGAGGGTGTCGTGTCTGTTGGTATACTACGTGGGCTTATTGTACAAATATGGTTTTAGGATTGTGATGCCCTGCGAGTCCCCTTCAAAGTGCTAAAGTAGTCATGGGAAAGACCATGTTGGTATCACAGAGTTTGGGTGATTTGCCGCCATCATGTTTCTGTGTGCCGAGTGCTGGGTGTTCAGGTGGGTTTCAGGGATTTGTTGAGGCCGGAGACTTGGGGCTTTCTGAATGAGCCAAAGGCTATGGGTGCGTGACAGGGTTTATTTCCTTTTTGTGGGTGCAGGTGATCAAGCACAACCTCTGGTTTGATGAACCGGGCGGGGGGGGGTCTTTGCAGAAACTCTGGTTGATCAACCAGGCAAGGTGCCCCATTTTAGACTGGATTCTGCACTCTTTGTCCCAACTGGCGTCTCAGGGTTCTTTTGGGAAGTGATTTTTATTTTTTGCCCCCGTTTGGTTGAACATAAAGGGACACCCTAAAGAGGTGTTGTGTTCTTTGCGACTACCTGATTGGACCCCGTTGAAATTGGCGGGTGCCAACTAAAGCACACATACGCCTACATCCATATATATATATATATATATACACATCATACATTACATACACGCACACACACACACACATGTATACCCTCCCACCAACTAACATGGAAGTGCAAAAAGGCCCTTTCCAAGAGGAAAGTAGTCTTTTTACAGGGGTCTGTGCACTTCCATGTTAGCTGGTGGGAGGGTATATATATATACATCATGTGCGTACAAATGCAAGGTACACAAAGGGGTATATGAATATATTTGGCGGCATGTACCCTATTGACACACACACGTCCCTTGACCTTTTTCCACATGTTCATTTGGCAGGCACTTGGGGTGAATTCCCTGTACTTGTTGACCATGTTTTTTTCAATCAAATCGAATCACCACTTTGCCTTGGTTTTCCGGCGGGTTGGCTGGGATGTGGGAGGCACGGCGAAGTGGTTAGCAAACCCCGGCTCAGGCCCACTTCACAACCCTTGCAACTGGAGCTTCGGGTTCTTCTGCCTCCATGGGTTTCGAGTTGGTAAAACGAGCGATAGCCATGGGGTTCACGGAAGTTCGATGTCCACCAGAGGGTCCCTGATTGAAGTTCATGCCCAGGTTTGCCCTGGCCAGCAGAGCGAGCACATGTCCCTGGGGGATTGGCCCGGAGCCTCAAGAAGAAAGCTCCGTTCTTGGGGGTGGCTTTTGGATCGAGGGCCACGGCTTTGCGGCTCGATGTGTGTGTGTGTGTGTGTGTGTTTTTTCCACTTGTTTTGCCTGGGAGGGGGTGGGGGTGCTTGGGGGGAGGGCGATTAATTTTTTGGTGTCTTTTGGTTGCCTGCGTGGCTTCTTGCATTTAGAGTGCCTCTTTTCTTGGGATTTGTCATGTGTGCTTGCAGCATCCCTTTTTTTAGCCACTAGTTGCAGTCTTCAGTCCTGAGCTTTGTCGGTCTCTGCACCCTTTCTTGGGTTTGGCCGCTTGTGTTTTGCATGTAAGACAAGCGCAAGACATGATGAACGGCAGGCATGTTCCTTGCTACTTGCAGGTATAGGGCTTCTCTGGTACTTCTGGTGTCGGAGGAAACCGTTGATCAGGGGACTCGACACGCTTGGTTCAAGCGAGCGGAGTTGTGCTTGATTTAATCTGTTTGACAGTCAATGAGGGTGAACTGGGATACTCTGGGAGTCATTTACGCGGCTAGCAGGCCACAGTTAAGCTTTAGAATTTTTTAAGGTCACCATGATTTCCAACCACTCACCCAACTCGCAGACCATCCCAGTCCCATTCATTTTGCGTGTGTGAAACCTGCGCAAACGGGTGACCGAACCACCTTGGACACATCGCAAGTGGCCTTGGATTTCAGCTTGCGGCGCGGATACTTGGCCGCAATCACGGCAACATATCTCTTCGCTGAATATGCCCCTTGGCATCTATAAGGTGCCAACAAATTTCAGATCCACCCCTTACCAAACATGGGGGCTTTCATAGCAAGCTGATTTTGTCTGTTGATGACCCCCAGTAGCGACCATCGGTGGCTGGTAATCAACTGATCCTTGATTTCACCTTCTGGGCCAATCTCAAGTGAGTCTCCTGCATATGCCACACATGAAAAGATCTGAACCCTGCTATTGAGAGACCATTGCTTGCCGCTTGCATAAGTTCGGGCGTCCAGATCTGCCATTTTGGTTCAGAGTTAAGTAGTTTGGCAATCCGCCGGCGCGCCGATTGGCAACTTGGACAGCACGTGAAAAGGCGGCTCAGACAAGGAAGGAGCAAGGGCACGGGGGCGGTTTTCCAAACACCTTCATGGGCAGAGGGATGTTTTTGTGTCCCCATTCTCAAGGCCACCTAAATGAACACCCCGCCCTCGGCTTAATTCACGACAAACATGAACCTGGAATTGGGTGGGACTGAATGTGCGAGAGATTCGTTCTCGAAAGGTGATTCACCGGTTTTTGTGGCGCAGGGCTAAAACCTCACAGAAACAGTCAACCATCTACTGAAAAATGGGGATGCCACACACACAAGAGCCCCAAAATGGTCTCGAACCCTCCCAAAATGGAGCCGGTCAGAGGGTTCCTGGACCGTTTTTCTTGAAAAGGGTCCCTCTAATAGCTTCCATGCTGGTGGATGGGCGGGTACTCCAAAATCCCATACAGTGACGGAATGAACAATGATTGTGGCTCAGTTGGCCATTTGGGTTTCTGCCAGGTATTTCATGGAATTACGAGGAGGCCCTACATTTTTTGTTAGCAATCTTGGTTTCGAATCCGAAACAGTCAAAGGGCTTTCGCACTCGGCTGCTCACTCGAAACTAGGCGGGGCTTGATTTTCTTGGGACGATTTCTGAGAGGGCCACCACAAGTCATCCATCAGATGTGAGATGCAGAAGCCAAGTTTTGTGTTATTTGATGCACTTGCCAGGCGTTTATAGTCGCTAGCGACTGTATATCCCCCAAAATTAACCTGGGAATTGTGAGCAACAGAGGAGGCCACAACCTCAGCAAGGTAAGCCGTAGGTAGATGAGTGTTTCATTGGGCTAGAGCGCCTGTAAGAGAAAGGTCGTGGTTTGGGGGTTGTGGATACCCTCCTTTTGTTTGTCCTTACGAATATTGTTAATTTTTGCTGTGGCCGTAAACAGAATCTATCGCTACTGGGGATATGCACAATCTGGAGATATTTTCATATTTTTCCCCGAGGGCTTAAGCAAATATACGGATAGTACGATCTTCGACATCGCCGAGGAAATATGGATGCTCCGGTGGGGCTGAGCGTGTCCGCCCGCCGCAAGGACCGGGGTTGGCTGTTTTCAATCATCATATGCCTATGACTTTCCATCCTCACAAGTGGCTGCTGGACAGGGAGCCCCAAACGCATATATATATATATATCTTTTCAGCTGCTTGAAATATTTTTGTGGATTGATGGAATAAGGGGGCAAACATATGGGAGCCCTGATTTTCTCTCCATTTTTCGTGTGCGCCGAGGTGCAGAGGTGAGTCCTTCCGTTAAGCAAGACACATACTGCTTTGTTGTTTGCCTTTCCTTTGTTTTGTTGCTAATCGTTCGCAAGGAGGGAGGTGCAGAATGTCAGCTTAACCACAAACCAATGTTTTTGGGGCTACTTTTTGTTTCTTTTTGTTCTTTGCAGTGTGAAATCCCTGTCCACGCCCTGATTCGTTCCGTTTCGATCAGATTTTCCCAGATCTGATTTCGGATTTGGCAACAACTGACTAAATCTTGAACATGCTCATATGGGCTTTTAGTGTATAGACTGGGGTGGTGTACCCTGGGGTTGTACCCTGGTGTGTGCAGACTAGGGTGGTCCCTGAATTTGTACCCAGGGATTTTTTCGGTTTTTGGTCTACCCGCCCCGCTACCCGCCCTTCCGCGCTCAGGAGCGCGGCTCCGAGAGCGAAACCCGGGAGCCGGACTCCGACCGCCTGTCGCAGCCCTCGGTCGACTCGCAGCCAGGCGGAGTCGTGGCGAGGGGCCGATCGCTATCTCACAAGTTAAACCGTTGCTTTAGAGAACAAACTCAAAAACTGGAGTGTTTGGGAGGAGCAGTCTGTGAAGTCCAAGATGGGCCTTTCAACTTAGCTCTTTGGTTTCATTGGAGGCCTTGTACCCTGACAAACAAAAGCTTCTCCAAACTTTTCTGTGCCAGCGAGCGCCTGTACCTTGTGGAAGATGGCTTTCGCTCGCGGATCGCAACAAGTTGAGCTCTTCTTGCGATCCGCGGCTCAGTTCGAGCATAGTTCCCAGGTCTTCAGACTCGACATACTTTTTTTTGGAAAGACACACTCAGTGGTTAGCACAGAGTTTCCACATTTCACCCACGTTTCGTTGGTTGGATGTGGTTGCCAAGCAAGTTTTGTTTGTCAGGAAGTGAACAATTGGGATACTGTAGGAGGCCTCCGAACCGTACATGAATTCTGAAGGGCTCATGGCTTCAATTGACCGATCATCCAGTACGACGGAGCCCGGTTGTCATGACCGTCTTGGAAAATGGGCAAGTTTGGCCGCAGTTGAAGAACGCGAATGCGTCAACACTGGGACTCCAAAGCGGTTGGTGTCATGGTGGTTTCCATTTTACTTTGGATCAAGGGGGGCAACTCGCTTCCCCTTCAAGCCACCATTTCGAGGCGAGTTTTGAGCATGTCGCTCTGATGACCCAGTCATACATGGTCTGATCATGGTTCTGAATGGGTTCACATGTTCCCAAGAAGCCAGCTACAGGAAATCCTGCAGGATATCATAGAGGGCAACTTCTAGCAGAGATTCCGCTTCTGAACAGAATCCAAGATCCCAATAGGGATGTAGGGATGCGCGACTCGCATGGCGTTCTGCTTTTTTTTGGCTTCCCTTTTGGTCGATGTCCTAAATTGGATACCGAGCCTGAGACACAAACACCACCCGGGCGGAGCTTCCGTGGCCAAAATGACAGGCCTGCAGAAGCTCGACGAGGAGGCCTGCGAGACGAAGATGGAACCCATCCCATTAGGAAAGTGGTCTCTCATCCCCTAGGTTCCACGTGCATTTGAAAGGGAAAACCCAATCCCTCAAACAAAACAGGCGGTGCGGTTTTGGTACTTCATTCGAAAGCGGGAGAAAACACCTGAACCGAAACAAGGAATACGCGGTATCGGGACCCGATAGCGAGCGGGAGCCTTTGCACCCAAGCCGGAGTCCGAAATGCCGCTTGCGCCGCTCCGAATTCCTGAGTGCACCTCGGGGATCGTCTCTTTCAGGGCGAATCTGAAATTCGCCCAGATTCGAAAGACACGAATTGGACACACTCGTGTTTCCACATGTTGTGTTGAGGGTTCAGCCATGCGCCGAAGCAGGCCTGCTTTTAAACGGGGCAAGAACTGAAGGTTTAGCTGCTTGATATGTGATTTTCAGATTTGTTTCATGAGAGAGGTTTCCCTTTGGCGTGGGTGGATCTTCAGCCCAAGTGATCAGTGGGTTACCGCCTACAAACAAGTCCCCCAAGAGCCGGCAGTGGAGGCTTTTGACCTAGACCTAAGATACTCACTTGACCATGATTTTCAATAACGAACCACCTCCTAAGTGGTTGGTGGACATAAAACCCCACCCAAATGGTTTCCTCTACGGGGTCCCTTACTAAAATTCACACCCACTTCTGAACTTGGCCGACAGCCCGATTTGCGTCGCGGTATCGGTCGTCAATTAACCCGGGAGTAACCCTCTCTGAGGCAGGCCATTTTTATTATTATTATTTTCCGAGGGTCCCCTGACAAGGGGCGGTTCAAAGGGAGTGGGTTCCCTAGAAATCGTCCGTTTGGCAGCATCAAGGGTCCGTTCGGCACGCGCCTTGCGCTCAAGGCTCAACTCGCGACGGCGGATAGCCTAGCCACCCTCTCCGACAAGGCCGGTTTGAAGGGTGGATGGATGTGTCACAAAAAACAACGGGAACCCCTTCCCCCCAAAGTGGTGGGGTCCTTGTGGTTCCAAACAGGGTGCCCTCAAAAGCCACCGAAATGAAGGTTGAGGGCAGTCCCAGAAACAGCTGACATTCCTAGCTCTCATGGTTGGGGTGGGCCAGATTTTCGCAACCGTGCCTGGACTCCCACGCATCGTTCTCTCGGGTTTCCACTATCCCCGAGGGAAAGTTGGATGTATACACCATGTTAGCGGTTAGGTGAATTTTGTGGAGGGCACGGGAGTGGCACGGATGTCAATCAGATTTGGACGTCAAGCTGGCCCGGTCAAGATCCTATAAACGCAGTTTGGGAGGCGCGTGGTGTATGTGTGTGTGTGTGTGTGTGTGCCAACAACTAGTCCATTCCAATGACCTAGGCCGGGGTTATTATACCTGGGCACTCCGGGTGTGCAAAATTTCCGCCGTTTGGCGAAAAAGCAATAATTTCCGCTGTTTCTTTCAAAAAGCGCTTTTTGACCCAACAACTGCTCTTTTTCAAGATTGCCGCGAAGCCTGTCAGAAAGAGCGCGTTTTGGCCGAGTGAAAGCGCTTTTTGACCGAGGAAAAGCGCTTTTTCAGCACAAGCCCAAGCAAGAAAAAGCATGCATCACTGGGAAAAGCCCGCATCAAGCAAAAGCGCTTTTTCAGCCAAAAAACACTTTTTCTTGAAAGAGCACAAAAAAAAGCACACCTTGGAGGATCCAGGTATGGAAGTTTCCTCAAATAGAGGACTCAACCCCCCTTTGAGAGCTCCTGTCAAACCATCCTAAACAGGCTATGCCCTCCTGTCACCCATATTTCGCAGTCCGCTTTCGCTTCTGGCTCGGGCAACTATCATGCTACAGGAAACATGTTTTTCAGCCCCTAGTTAGGTTCCATGGCAAGGTTGGGGCTTGCTTGCGGTGATGAAGACGTAGACAGCCTTCCCAGCCTGAAAACCAGCGACACCAGGAGGGGAGAAAACTGGCAAACGGTATCCTTCAGTTTCATTTACATTGATTTTGGGTGAGTCAGTCAACACAAAGCTCTAACAGTATGGTCACCCACGAAGAACGACCTCACTTGGGGGCATCTTTCCTGGGCTCGTTTACATATTGAACAAAGCACAGGTTTCCATCAGGCCTCTTCATAGAACATTCGTTGTACTGAGCTTCCCACACCTGTGAATGGTTGCTTCAGCTTCCAGGATCCTGCTATGCTTGCAATTGCACTGTCAGTGTCACTCGAAGCCGATATAGGTGTGTATCAGAATAGGGACCCATGGGACCCCAACAAGTTACGGTTTTCCCTTTGGTTTCCCTTAGAAGAAAATGCAATAAGGCCCTCCTTCAGAAAAGACAGACCCATCTGTACCAGTCACGACCATTCTCCCTCAAAACACGCATACCTCGCTTCACCAACCGGTCCCCCCGCGTCCGAACCGCGTCTCCTGCCAGGGTATAACTCCAGTGACGGTGGACGTGTCGAAGCTGAGGCTGCATGTGAGACATAGGCAAAACATTGCCAGACAATGGCCTCGCCTTTCAACTCGCGGCGTTTTTGGTTTCATTGACGTTCTCTTTCGCTTGATTTCTGGCCCAAAGGAGGAAGAAGGACCTTGCAGAGTCCTCTGGCCCTGGCCAGGTTTGCATTTGTCTAGGACGGCCCCAGAAATCTTGCCTTGAGATTGGTGTTCCGACAATCAAACGCCTTGTTGGGCCTATTGGCCTGTAAGGTCTATGACCACATTTGCGACCATATTACACCGTTTGAACCAAAGCGCAATTCGGTCTTGGCCCCTGCTCAAAGTCTGGAGTCCCAACGTTGTCGGCATTTTAGAGGAACCTCACTTTGGCGGACCTTTCGATACGCAGCTAAGAGGAGTTTTGGGTCGACTCGTTGAATGCCAGGCTTCATTGTGACTCAACAGGGTCCGGTCAGGCAAGCTCGATTTGGTATTGCAGCCCTCTTTTCAATCATGAACATAATCCCAAGGAAGCAAGCATCAAGCCTGCCAGCCACCCAGCAAACAAGCAAACAAGCCACCAAGCCAACACAAACCACACCGCGCCAAACCGCGCCAAACCAGCCCAAGTCGAAGCAAGCCAAACCGGCAAACCGAGCCAACCAACGAGACCGAGTCCGAGTCCGAAGCCTTAGGAAACTGGTGGACCTCCCCCCCGCGGAGCAGAAGCGGCGCGGCAACGAGCTGCTCTCGCTGCTCTCAGAGCCTTGGGTTCGGTCACGGGCGAAGGAATTCCGGCCCTGGACCAAGACCCCCTGAAGATAAACCGCAAAGCGGAGGAATCAGGGGTACAAAAGGGACATCTTGGACTTTTGGGTTGGTTCGATGGATGTTTCATTTTTTTTGGATGGGCCTTATACTTTTTTTGGTGTGGTTTGTTGCTGTTTTGCTCGGGGGATCCCTATATTTCCTGTTTTGGGTGGCTTCAAGCATCACCTTCTGGGCCAGGTTTCAGTGAGTAGTTTTCCCCTTTTGCTCTTTTGACGCATTACCTTGACCGGGAGTTTGCCTCTAGGTGGGGTGATGTTTTGAAGGGAAGTACAGGGAGCTTTTGCTGTGTTGGCTAGGTCTTTTGCTTTGGTTCGATTGATATCTCCCTTCTTGGTTGTTCCCCCCAAATGGTTCCGGGGTTGCTCTTGGGGATACCACTTGGGCTCATTTTTCGGTCTTTTGCATTTTTTGGTTGAATGGGTCACCATTCTTGCTGTTTTGGGGTCATTTGTTTATCCCGAACAGCTGAACGCCCTATCTTGGTTTTGGCCAAGATGGAACTGGAAAGAACATTGCGCATTCGGAGGGGTCCCTAGTTTTGAGGCGCAGCCATGCTTCAAAGGAAGTTCAACAAGGACTTCTTTAGAGCTGGAACTAACTGAGTCTGCTTTTGTTTGAGAATCGATGTGTGCGTGAAAAAGCTCAGAAAACAGGAAAACACACTGGTTGACTCTTGCCCTCGCAACTTTGGCTCGTGTGCAACCAAGGGGACTCAGATCAGGCGAATGGGGTCGCTCCATGTGGTCAAAAGACACCGCAGCATAAGGGTTCAATGAAGAAAACATGTGTGGGTGCTTTTCAGAATAGGGGATCCCTAGTAAATTGGTTGTCATCCTAAACAAGGGCTTCCAATTGGGGGGGAGCGCTAGCTTTGGAAAGTATTGACTCTGGTGTACATGGGTTTGTCTCAAAATAGGGGGAACCCCTACAATGATTGGTTTCATTTTGCTTTTTGCTTTGGACCAACCCCAACAAGGGTGTCACTTAAAAAACCAGACCCCTATGATCTGACGCCCACATTCGGTGACCTTGCTGCTTGCTCAGGAAGGCGACAAGGCGCATCAAGTGCGGGGGCGGGAGGGGGGGAGGGGATGATAGCGCTCCTCTCCAGCAGTGGGACAGATTTGGTGGAGAATGGGGTTTCGGGGAGTGCTACTTTCCGTGAGGCAAGGGGATTTTGACCAGGGGGATTCCAAGCAAGTGAGGATGCCCTATAAGAGAAAAAGAGGTAAACCACAAAAAGCAAACAAAGAACAACTGGGGTTATGAGTCATGAGTCCTGGGTCAACAGCATCAACCCAACAAGCACCGCGCAGAACCACCGCCTCTCAGGCCCATATTCTTTTCCGTGTTCTGGGCTTTTCAAAACAAGGTCCTCTCTGTTTTCAAGTCCCAAGACTATTCGGTGCCCGTTTTCCTGATTACTTGGAGAGGGGTTCCCTTTAAACGCTACCAAAAAGAGCCTGCCCTTTTTCCCGAAGGCGACTTGTCTGGTTCACCCAACGGTAGAAGACACATCAGGAGCCGCTTGGAGCCGGGAAGAGGCGGAATTCGTGCTATGCCGGTTGGCAAGCTTGGCAAAGGGGACGTTTCTCCCAGGGGTTTGCTTTTTCCGCAAGAAGCGCAGCCTTTTGCTGTTTTAAGGGGAACACAAACGACAAGTTTTACGACAAAAGCCAAAAGGACACCACCCCCCTGAAGGAACCGGTCCACGATTTTGGGAAATAGCTAGCCATGTGCCATTGTGGGAAGCTGGCTTTGGAGGACATTTCCCCGGATTTTACCTTTCGGGCCAGGGTGAACGCTGACAATCCTCCTCTTTCCGGTCCAACTTTCTCAGCCAAACAGGGGGTTACCAGGACGGAGCCAAACCAGGAAACACTGGAAGAACAGAAAGCTACTCGCGCTTCCCGGAGGCGCCAACGCTGCCCAACCTGCCGCCCCCACCGCAGATGAGGCCAGGTGATTTTTTGACCCATGGCGTTTTCAGGGGGGTTATATGTATATATGTGTATATATATATGTATATGTGTATATATATATATATGTATATATATATATGTATATGTATATGTGTATATATATATATAAACACGTATTTTAGTGATTCTTTCAAAAAGAACAAACAACATATACCATTTTTTTCCCTCGCCGTAGGGAGCCGTTGCAGCCTAGTGACCTGTTGACCTTTTCTTTGCCGCTCTGGCTCAGAACTCATGTCGGATAAATCAACATAGCGGCGAAGATGAAGACACCCCTGGCTGATTAGCAGGGGGGTGTTCCCTTTAGTGGGGGTTTATCATCTTCGGAGGGAACACCCCGCTTATAATGGGATGGGTTTATTAATTCGGGGTCAACATTAGACCAACACGATACGACCATTTTGGGGCGTGTTTAGATGGACAAGAGCCGCTGATGCGGGGTGTATGTGGCCTGAAATTGACCATGGAAGGGGCATGTGAGTACTCAATCCTCCAGAATTGGACAGCGACAAACCGGGCAAAAAGTACTGGCTTCCGCCAGATTTCACTTCAAGAGCCATCTACAAGAACCAGAACACCCCCAACGGGACACCCCACGTGTTTAGTTGGCAAAGAAGGCAAAGCGAAGAACCAACCGTTGCTATTCTTTGGGCTTCTTCAATTCTTTCCGTTGCACATTTGGTTGGCCTCTCGTTGTTGCTTGTACGGGCTTGTTTGTTGTCAGATTTCTTCATCTCAGAACAGGCGCCTTTGCTCGTCCACCTTTTTGTCAACCGGGACAAAAAAAGAGCCTCGAGGGGCACGGAAAGCCAACCGGTATACTGACTTTTCATTGCCCTCCGGTCCACTGACATGGAACTCATGAGTTTTCAAAGGAATGTGGTCTGCGGATGGGAGGGTAGTCCTTTTGCTCAAGCACCAGAACGTGACCAGCAACGCATTTGATGAGCGGTATTTTGTGCTCCGGAATCGAGGTCGCCCTTCAGTTCCTACGCCTTCAATGCTTCGGGGTGCCAACCACATTTTACTCGGACTTGCCAGGCGTTTCTCAGGGCGGGGGGTACTGCTTTCAATAGGGGCAGTTGTGAGGGCCTTCGCCCTCTCACCAAAAGGCGAGATTGATAAGGCTGCGGCGGTGGTCTGAGTCTTAAGCCCTTGGAGCTTTCTGTCCGAAGCTGTGTATTTCAGCACCATCTCAGCAAGTTGTGTTTTTGGCATAGGCCTTTTTGGCGGCTCGGTCAGCATCTCAAGTAGTCAATGGTTAATTGAGGCACATGTGGGCTCACTGAAATGTCCCACACACACACACACACACAAGGGAACCTATTCACTCCCGCGTGTTCCCATGCATTTTTTGGGCCACGCCACACATTTGGTCCTGAAACGCGTTGCGGGTCGTTGTCGGGCGTGCTACTTTTCTCGCCAGGAAGCACGAGGCCTTTTTGGACATGGGCAAGGCGGGCCGCGGGCTCTTGCGGGCGGGGGGGAAGGGCGGGGGGGGGGGCAACAGGGTGTTGGCTCCAAAAGTAAAGGAAGGATTCCCACCAAAAGGGGACGCTAAAAATCAGCCGTCTGGCGTTAAATTAGATGGAACATCAGCTGAAACCAGGGCCATAGATTTTCAGAGCTGACCATGGAAGCCTCTGAGGCTCCCTGAAAGCGGACGGAAAAGATGAAGCCCTTCTTGGTGAAAGTCTCACTATTTTGTGCACGTGTGGTATCCATTGCTTGGGTATGCTAACTAATTCTTACTCACAAGGGAACCGGCGTGGGCCCGCGAGAGACTTGACCGTCGGGGAAGGCTAGTTGAAGTATTTGATATGGAAAGTCTTTGTATGACCCCTTCCAAACAGAATCGGGCAATCCAACCTTTTGACCGTATATTCCAGGCAGGATTAGGTGCATTGTCAGGATTAATTGGAGTCACCTTCGAGCATTGGTTCGACTTCCGGCTCCGAAGTTGACACGGTTTAAACAGTCAGGTGTGTTTCAAGCATGCTCCAAAAAAGGGGCGCCCCCCCCGGCAAATCATTCAGGGGTGCTGCTTAATCTGAGCGGAAACCTCGGGGGAAACGAACTCACCTTATGAAGGTGCCTTACTTGAGTAGGTTTGTGAACTACAATATAAAGAGACACATCCTTGTCAAATGGATGGTGTCTAACCGCACGAGGTCTTATCACCCTCACTTTTAAATTGGGAACGCGCGAGACTTCGGGACCTTGTTGGCAGAAACCAACTGAAGGGTGTCACACAAAGGGGCAACCATTTCCCAAGTGCTATTCTATTATTACAGGAATTTTAAACGTAACGAAGATGCTAAGGTACATTTCATATGAATCACATTCCCATGCAGAAAGTGGCCACCATTTGCTCCATGAATTTAGGAGTCCAGGGTTCCTTTTGACGGCCTCCAACGCTCCACCTGCGATCGTGTTTGACAGTTGTTTTTTGCGCAGAAATATGCACCAACGGCCAGTTGGACCCAGTTGGTCCGGTTGGCCCAACTGGAAGTATGGCTCATGTGAGAATCCATTATTGTTTTCCTCTAAATACCAAGCCAAACAGAGAATCCCCACCCTTCTGCAACAAAGATATTTTCCTTCCGCCAGGCGTGGACCAAGAAATCCGCTGCTCCTTGGATGTGGGTTGGGGATTTGTCTCAGCTGCTTTTAGGTGATTCGGTTCCTGCCTGATTTTATGGGGTATTGTACGGCGTATGACCTTTTATAAAGGTAGAACCAACAGTTAGCCTTTTTTTTGGCGCTGCTCAGGCCAAGAACCCCAACAGGCCATGAAAACGCGTTTCCGTCTCAACTCATGAAGGGGTCGGATCTCGTGAGAACCCACTTAACGGGTCAACGGGTCACCCAACCTTATTGCTTCCCTGAAGAAACGACATAGATATTCGGATTGATGGATGTGAGTCGAGACCTTGAATGGGTGCTTTTTTGTGGCTTTACAAGAAAAGGTATGCGCAAGTTGAGACAAGCAGTTCCTCTGTTGTTGATCCAAGATCAATACCCGATAACCCCTCTTGTTGATTGATAGGGTCCTCCTTTAGAGATAGGCACCCCCCTACGAATCCGCCAGGTTTGGCTGCAATTCGGGGTGAACATAGGGAGACTAAACGCAGGATGTGAGTCCCAAACCTGCTGGCCTCTTGTACCGCACCAGAAGGCCTCGAGCGAAAAGTCGTTTGTCAACGCCTGCAAAATGGGCGGCTTCCCTTTAGCTTCCCTTGAAAACAGCTTCAGAACGGGCACTCCCACCTCCCCCCCAATTTCAAAGCACAATCAACAATGGGAAGTTTATGAGATCCTCACCCCCAAAAGTTGCCAAGGGAGGTTGATAAACCTTCCCCAGCTGAGTAAGGCCGCAAGACAGTTGGGGGGAAGGCATTTGTTATCCCTCTCCTTAGAGGGAAATCAACATGAGATGGTGAAGCAATAGCCGGTGTTATTTTCAGGCTTAGACAGGGTTTGGTGCACTCTACAATGGGCTTTGTATGTCTTGGCAAAGATCCTTTGTTCTTCGTTCGGCCACTCCACTTGGGGAATGAGTAGCTAGGTGGAGCACACAAATTTCAGGCTCAACCCTTCGACTGCTTTGAGAGTCATGCTGACCCTGGCTAAGACACACATCCTTTTCAACACTTTGTGACATGCTGCATGCATGCGGTGGGCTTTCAGCGGAACACATCCCCAAGAAACCAACATCTGCTTGTTGAAAAGAGGGTGTCCTAGTGGGTCCTTTACTTTTTGCGAAAACCAACAAATCTTGGTGCGGGGTCAACATTGGCAAGGAAGCAAAACCGGACCTCCCCAGAAAAGTTCGGTCAGAACCCGTGCGCCTTTTTGTGGCTTAGAAGTGTCGCCTTTTCGACCCCCGAACATGGGTGCTCTTCCCTTTTAAACCCACCAAACAACGAGTACCCTAAAAAAGAAAGAAAGAGAGACCGCCCCATCTGAAGCATCGCTTGAAATCCATGGAATCCGTGAAATCCCGGGTGTCCGCTCCACGGTGTCCCAGCCGATAAGGAGCCCTGGGAGCCTTCTGGTCCCATCGCCGGCGACCTGCGCTGCTCGGATACGAAGCGGAGCCGTGGATCCGCCCTGCTCGGATCCCATGTTGGAGCTATCTTTGTCTTTTCCAGGGATTCTTTTCCTGGTGGGGGGAAATGGCACCATCTTGGTGTTTACATTTTCTAGTTTTCTATTCGCCTTTGTCCCTTGCAAACCAGCCAAGCGAGCGGGGGAGCTCTGTGGGCCCAAAGTGAGTTTGCACTTGCGCGCAGAAACCGTTTCCGCGGAGTACGAGCACGGGCTGGGCGAGACATCAAAGGGGGTGGGGAAGAACCGGTGGTATTGCAGGTCGCTCACATGCCCCAGCGTATTGGGACCGGGGATGGCTAGATGCTTAATTTATTTTGATGTCTGTTGATCGATCTCTTTTTCTCGGGGATCCATTTCAACATCGGGAAAGGGACTGTGACCCGCAATTGCTGACTGTTCGCAAAACAAGCGGAAGGGAGCAACAGACAGGAGCAACTGGTATGCTTGAACCTTTCTCTGGTTCAAGGTTTTCCCCAACAGACATGGGATCAACCTACCAAAGCCAGGGGCGCGGGTTGGGGTAGATTGATCTGTTGCAGATACCTCCTCACACCCTTGGATGTGAACTTCAGAAAATGAACCAATCTTGTTCCGAGTGGAGGCTTTGTCTGGACAGAACACCAGATTCCCAGAAAGCGAACTAGGGAGTCATGCAAAAACCTTTGATTTGGCGGAGGTGAGCGACGCAAGACGTTATTTCATAAGGGTGTACTTTTGCTACTAGCAAAGTGGACAATGCTGATTGACTACAGACAGCATAGCTGAGTTCAAATAGACATTTTTTTGATTGCATTGGCTTGTGTATGAGCTGAGCTTTTAGTGGTTTAATCCTGGGCAGCCCCGGCAAACATCGCCATCCATGGTTACCAATCACATCTCGCGATCACTCGACAGAGTTTGTCAGCGGAGTGCTCAGGCTGCATTCCCGCAGAGCAGTCATCATACCAGTGGGACATGTCCAGCCCTCAGTTTGTGAGCTGCCCTTGGTGGCTTGTTCCTCCACCAGGCAAAGAGGGACCCTGCTTTGAGGCATATTCATGTGTGGGAACCTCTTTCAAGGAGCTTGAGCGAACCCATCCCATCCCGCCACAGCCCATAGACCGTGGCGGTGGTTCAGGAAAACCTGATTTTTTTGGGACGGAACATCCAAATTTCCACAAGGGGGCGGATGGTTCAGGTTCCCTTGCAAGGGTTCTTATCCTACATGCTGGCATTACGGGTCAATCCCCCCAAAAACCATCGGATCAAGCAGATTCCCTGCGAGCTCAGCTTGGGGCAACCATACCTGCTCAATGTGGCAAGGAGATGGAGGGACTCGCTACTGCAAAGTTCCAACCTAGCGACTCACAATTTTTCCATGTTCTTTACGGTAGCCGCATATCCTGACAGTGGCTCATGCCGAGGAAACCTGCAGGGAAAACAAGTGCACTCAGGTCGTGGGACAAGTCGCAGATGGTGCTACCGCAGTCTTACGGCGGCTTGGCTAGTCAGGCTGTTCAAAGGCAATCCTGAATCCTTGGGCTACGAAAGCGGTCCCTGTTGTAGTTGTTTCCAATTAGCTCTGCATTTTGAACAGCTCGGAGACTCAAGGTCGATCTTGTCCAGCACCTCAACCGGGTGTACTAACCTGGCGGCCCCAATGGCTGAAAGAAAAACATACCTCCGTGGGCCACATACCGGTTGCAGGCGATCTTCATTTTCCGCTGTTTCAACGTGAGGGTTACATGGATTTGGGTAAACTATTATACCGAGTGTTGTCTGTGGGTGTGGGTCAAAACTAAATCAGTAGGGGCCCGCAGGTTTGAGTCCATGTTTCCATTTCGGCATTTGGAGCAAAACCCGCCGCCGGAACGAATCGCTGCGCCGCTCAGGCAGCGGATTCACCGAGTGCGACGCGGATGCACGTGGTTGAGCCGCGCTACCACTGGGTTTTCTCAGAAAAGACGTTGATGGGTTCTTCTTAAAACAGACAAACACACACACACACATCCTCATAGGTGTCCTTAGGCTAGTTTGACTGGAAATAGATGGTTTCCATCCCTCTTTTTTGTTAAACCCAGAGAGGGCAACCTCTGCACCTCGCCCCCGCTTGCGCGAGGCCTCAGCCGGGAGCTGGTGCCAGTGCTCTACGAGGCGGCGCACCGCGCCTTTGGGCCTGGGCACACCGTCCCTCGGCCTCGGAACCCAACCGGGGCGCAAGTTGGGACCGCAGCTTGGGCTGGGTCAAAGGATGCTAAATATATTTTTGCATATACACAAGTACGCATAGGATATATATATATATAGAGTGGTTTTATACGTACGTACATACATACATACATGCATACATACATAGATGCATACATACATACATACATACATACGTACGTACGTACATATATTATATACATACATACGTACCTGCATGCATGCATGCATGCATGCATGCATGCATGCATGCATGCATGCATTCCTACATACATGCATACATGCATACATACATACATACATACATACATGCATATACATACATACATGCATATACATACCTACCTACCTACCTACCTACCTACCTACCTACCTACCTACCTACCTACCTACCTACCTACCTACCTACCTACCTACCTACCTACCTACACATACATACATACATACATACATACATACATACATACATACATACATACATACATACATGCATACATACATACATACATACATACATACATACATACATACATACATACATACATACATACATACATACATACATACATACATACATACATACATACATACATACATACATACATACATACATACATACATACATACATACATACATACATACATACATACATACATACATACATACATACATACATACATACATACATACATACATACATACATACATACATACATACATACATACATACATACATACATACATACATACATACATACATACATACATACATACATACATACATACATACATACATACATACATACATACATACATACATACATACATACATACATACATACATACATACATACATACATACATACATACATACATACATACATACATACATACATACATACATACATACATACATACATACATACATACATACATACATACATACATACATATACATACATACATACATACATACATACATACATACATACATACATACATACATACATACACACATACACACATACACACACACATACACACATACACATATACATACATACACACATACACATACATATATATATATATATATATTCACATAGACATATGCATATATGCATGTATATGCTACGTTCCCCCCTCCACCTGAATTGCCCCCGTTTTGCATGACCTGAGCAGACAGACGTGTTTGGATTGTTTTCACAGTTAGATTTCAGCGGGCACAGGTAGGTGCTGTCCATCATGGCAGGAAGTAGATGATTGTTTTGCAGGACTTGTAGGGGGAGTTTTGAGAGCCATCTTGGATTTATGACGGCCCCTCCCTGTGAGTCGTTTGCTAAGGTATTTGGATTTCTAAATACCACACTTAACTTAGATCCAGGATCCAAGATCCAAGCAATCTTGGATGCATGGCTCCCCCCCTTGAATTCTAGATACCGTATTTAGATTTCTAAATACCGCATGGGCATCCTAGATCCAAGATTGCTCTGACCCATCTTCCAGAGATCATCTTGGATCCAGGATCTAAATACTTGGAAATCCAACGATCCAAGGTTGCTCCCGAAAGCCCATCAATCCCGAGTCCTGGATCTAAATGAAACTTTGAATGCCATATTTGGAGTTCTGGTATCTCTCCCCTCCTCAGTGCCCCTTTCTGTCGCTCTTTGTTCAACAATTTCTGAACAAGTTGCTAAAATAAGGGAACATCGGGGAACCGGAGGCAATTGGGGGGGCGTAGCATACACATGTATATATGTATATACACATATGTATATATATATATATATACACACATCTATACATGTCTTCTTGTCTCTGGACGGGAGTTGGATCTTTAAGTCAGGCTGAAGGATCTTTGTGCTCGTGTTTTTGGGGTGGGGGGGGGGGGGTGGCGGGGTAGCAAGGCTAAGGTTAGGTTGGCATTGAGCTTCTTGGATCCAAGAAAATTTGACCTGAGCCACAATCAAAGCCCGGGCAGATGAAAGTAGTGGACTGTCAGAATAAAATTACCGGCAACATTTGGTTCCTTTTGGGTGGTTTCATGTTCATTTTTGTTTAAATCTTTTTTTTAGCCTCCGCGTTTATCAAAAGCCAATAACTTTGTTACCCTTTTGCCTCAAAATGCTCGGATCCCCATAGCGTGGTTCTCTTTTTTAGTTTCCTGAAAAAAAAACAACCCAAAAAAGGGGGGCTCCCCCAAGAAGAGGACACACGCCTCGGTTTCGGCTGGAGCGACCACAATTCCCATCGTACGGTTTTTTGTCATTGGAGCCAAGGCCAATGTGCAGTGCTTGCCGGACGCTTCAGGCTACGAGGCGCGCGGGTGATTTTTTTCTCACGAAGCCTGGAAGCAGGGGAAGCTGGGTGGTGGGGTGGAGGATAAAACGAGGGATTTGGCCGTGAGGTGATCCTGTTTTTGTTAGATGCAACTCTTGTTTCAGGTTTTTTGGAACATATTCTATAATTTCTGCGCCGGAGATGGGGTGACAAAGGGCTTTGCCAGTTATGAGTAACAATCAGCTGGCACATGGAAGCCCAATAGTGGTCCACACATGTCGTATGCTGACTGATTGTTCCACACTGTCGCCTCCTACCAGTTGAGCAACCATTGCTTCTAGCAGGCCCTTCTCATCCTCCGTTTCTCCTTGTGTGTTTCCTGAGCAACAACCCGGTGGATGATATTCAAAGGTCACTCTAGGGGAAACTTGGCCATTCCGGGATCGGACACCTGACAAAAACGGCTCGGTCGTTGAACAGAGCGATGGTTGAAATGAATGGAACGCGACTCAAGTGGCACCAACTGACATCCCCTAGCCTCCAAGTAGGCCTTAACTAGTGGGGGGGGGCTGTGAGTGTAATATCACTCAGGTTTTGTTAGACGTGGCCCGTTCAGTTGCAACTCGGTCTGTCTTTTGAGAAGCCCTGAGGCAAACAAGGTTTGGTTCGAGTGCCCCGTGCCGGACCGGGGAAGAAAACCATAGGCCTGCTAGAATCCTCCTCAACATATAACTCGATTGGGCTGCTCTGAACCCCCCCGCCAAACTCCTTTTTTCGTTGTGCGTAAAAGAACACCCACAACCACCCGCAAAAGCCTCACCGACAACACACCAACGCCCACAGAAACAGAAAATGATACCACAACCTCCAAAACACCAACCCCAAGAAGTACCAAAACACCTTCCAAACCCCCCCAAAACAAAGAAGCCACACAGCAGCCGCACCCAGCTAGACGCCCCGCCGGTCTGCAAGCACCCCGCAGGTCTTCGTGCAGGGCGCTGCCGCCCAGGAAGCTGAGCTCCGCGGGGACGCGCTGCTGGAGGACGCTCGTGGGTCGTTGGGGTTGCCAAATGGTCGTGTGGCTCAAACATGGGTTTTGGTCCAGAATCGAACCCTGGACGACAACCTGCGTAATTTGAGCTGTTGAAGGTTGAGCCACACCCAAGTCGCTGGTCATTTGTTGAATGGAAGGGGGAATCTAGTTGGAAGCCTGTTGGATGGCTGGTCTTTAGTGTGACCTTAGCCCCTTGGAGCTTTTGAAAACAAATGCTTGCAGCAACCTAGATGAAAGGGAGAAATTGGTATGTGACTTAAAGTAGTGATTTGGACCCAGAAACATGGATTTTGGTCTGCGTTTTGGTTTCCCGAGGCTTCGCCTAGAGAGCTCGGTCTTTTGCCCCATAGGACTCCCTGTTGAGCTGCTTCGACTTGGGGTACTCGATTCCGACCCCTTTGAGGTTCCAAGTGGGTCCGAGCACTCAGGTCAATGTGGGTAGCATGTGAAAGACACCTATTCAGTGGGTCGACCTGGCCCTTTTCGCGGGTTCGAATTACTTGGAAACACCAGGGTGTTCATTGTATGGCACAATTCCATCGGGAAGATTTCAGGGGATGTCCCGATTCGCACGAGACCTTTGCTTTGTTCGGCTCCTCTGAAGGGCAAAACCTCGTCATTCCTGTGTGCGCGTGTGTTTTCAGTTTGTTTTTGTGTGTTTCAGGTTCTGGTCATTTTATGTGGGTCTTCGTTTTCTGTGTTTGAGTCAACCCATGGCCCGGTTCAGGGCCGCCTGGCCCGTAGCCTGCCATGCTTCAGGCACTAGGCCGGGCCCTCTGGCCGCTGCTCGGCGATCCGCGGGGCCCCCGGACTTCGGTCGGACCTGTCAGGTGTTTCAAGGGCTTTGGGCTCCAAACCAACGGGGGGCGTCGTTTTGGGGCGTCGTTTTTTTGGAGTTGGGGTCGTTGTTTTTTGAGTTGAGTAGCCCGTCAAAGGGAAGAAAGCCACAGTGAAAAGCACAAAGCATTCTCCGGATCCAAGCCCCGTTCCTTGGGCCTGCCTTCCTTTGGAGTTGGTAGCTTTTTGCTTTGTCGGGAAGCCAAAAGGAGCACTGAAATCCATGGAGGGATCCCTGAAAAAATTGGAACCACGCATCCAATCGGAGAGAAGCAGAAGGGTTATTGCTTTCTGGTCCAAAAGTGCTTCTTTCTTTATTTCCTACCGTCGGGGGGTTGAGGTACATCGACATGAACCGACACCTGGACTCCGCCTATGGATCCAATAGCTACCGCCTCATGCTCTGGCGCTCCGGTGAGGCCCGAGCAGGGAGAAGCCACAGGGGTCGGACTCGAAGGGCCGCCATCGGATGAAGCGCGTCCTCATTTGGGGTTCTGCTTGGATCTGGGCTTAGGCTTCACCCCATGGTGGGGTGAGGCCATTTTTTCTCTTCTCTTTTTTTTGTTCTGGAAAGCATCTGGGAAGCAAAGCTACATTGGGGTTGACCCGATGAAAGTGCTCAGAAAAAAGCGCGGCCACGTTTCTTTTGTTGGCGGCCGGTCAGATTGTTTAGCTTTAGGACGGATTCTCCAACTGAAGCACCACATGGTACCTTTGCAGTGGGGCCCAGAAGACTACCGAGCTTCAAACGGCCGCACCACCCGTATGTCAGGTTGGGGCTTTTTGCAGGAGAATCCGGTGGCACTTTTAAAAGGGCCAGAAAACGGGTTCATGCTTTTTGATTCGTTGGAAGACAACCTAGATGTACATGTTGGAAGGCAACCTAGATGTCTTTGTGCGAGCGGCGCTCCAAAAAGCTTTTTTTTGTAAACATAAATGTAATAATTGGCTTGCAAGGGGAACCAAAAGAGAGGTTTAGAGGCATATCAGAAGTGTCTTTAAACTATGGGCCACCGACTCCTTTTGGTCACAACTCTAAAAGAGGTACCCTCAAAAAAACACGTGCGTGTATGTACCATGGGGCTCCTGTGGGTTTTTCGCGGTTCTCCGGTTTGGGTCTATCCAGGGTGAGGCGGCGGACTCGCGGCGGTGCTGGAATTATGTGAGGCGCGCATCGCTGGGCTTGTCTCTTCGGTAAGAGGAGTCTCTGGGTCGATCATGGGAGCTTAGGGGGTTGGGAGGGGAGGGGGGGAGGGGGGGGAGGGGAGGAGGAAGCCCAGTTTAATTGAGCCTGAATAAGGCCTTATTTGGGCCCCCAGCCCCCATGAGTGAAGGTTCTCTTAGCTCTTTGCCCTTTGCAAGAGACGAGATTCAATCCTAAGGGTTGACCATTCCCCAAGGTCTTGGTGGTTGCTTTCAGGGTTTCGGAGGCCCCAAGTCTTTTTTTTCAGGGAGCGGCTGGCCAGGGTTCGGCTGAGTTCCGGAAGGGTTGGGGATGTCACCTGGACGTATTTGTTTGCTCGACGTTCCAGGAAAATCTTGCCAGTTTGGGGGAGAACATTCGAGGGAAGCTTACCAAGGAAAGTTGTTGCTTGGCAAATCAGGGGAAATTCCGTCAGGGTACATTCGGGGTATATACTCTTTACACAATGGCCATATACAGGGTGCAATACCCCCCCAATGTTTTCAAGGGTGATTTTTGGTGGTGAAGTTTCTCTTGGAATCATCGAGTGAGCGGTTAAGGCCTGATTTGGCGTGACCAAAAGAACCTGGACAGAAAGGAATTCCATCACCTTTCTTTATCCTCATGCTATTTGAGGCTAAAGACAGGTGATCGCCTTGTTAACTGAGGATCAAGCAAGGTCATCAAATTTGAGGGAAGCCCACTCTGCCTCTCGTGTTTAATGGCCCTGGCTTTATAGGTTGGGGCTGGGGATACTTAGCTCCCGCGAGAAAACGAACACCTGCTGAAAAGACTCGGGCTTGAGGCTTTGTTTGGCGGGAGGCCAACATCAACTCCGGGGTCGGGAAGTACTGAACTTGCGCCATAAAAGCTCCTCACTCAGCTCAAGATGAACTCCTGCCATTTAGGCCGTCATTTTGTGTTGCACAAGGGTACAACTCTGACACCTTTGACAAGCTCCCGTGTGGAAAAAGCTATGGCAACTTCTAGCGCTCCTGAGTTTTGATTCCTATCACCGATCACACGACCAATTTGGCGGCGGTTTCCACCTTTGTTTTCACTCGCTGGGTGGTACATGTCCCCTTTCAAAGGCAAGACATGGCAGGAGCTCGTGTTGTGATGACACCTATTGCGGACACAAAAGGGTATGTCAAAGTAGGGGCACCTGGACCCGCACACGCACACGCACACGCACACGTACACGCACACGCACACGCACACGCACACGCACACGCACACGCACACGCACACACACACACAACAAGGCATTCTCACTTTGACACAAAACACCGACTAAGAGGAAGCTGATTTTAAGCATGATTCTTTCTCCTTTTTCCACAAAACCAACGGAAGAACAAAGAGGACACCCACCATGGTCTTTGCCTTTTTCCACAAAGCCAACAAGAAGAAGCATATCAAATTCCGCTTGGCGCCCGTTTTGGCCCCACGTCGCTGGCGCGGGCGTCCGGCGCCCTCGCAGGCACGGCAGCTGCGCGCGGGGAGACGCCTGCCGCTGGGCCCATGCCATGCCCGAGACCTTCGGCATCGGCATCAAGGAGCGGATGTCGGTGTTCGCCCAGACGGGGCGGTGCTCCCCGGGTTCAAAGGGAAACATACAAAGCACTGGGGTCAAAACCCATATGTTTGAGGACGCGCACTTTTTGGACTTTTTAATTTGGCCATGGGTCCGAACGTATGAGCGGGTCTTTGTTTGAGAACACCTTTTTTCGATGGTTTTAAAGGGAAGCCAAAAGGAAAGCCGAGAAATTTTGGGGGTCCAAATTCTAGAGAAAAAAACAAATGAGTCAGTGAATTTTGGATATCCCGAAAGAGCCTCCTTTCAAAACTTGCCTCTTGCTCTTTCCACTAAAATATGGGGGCCCCGTATTTTGGGATGCATCCATTTAACATGACTCGTTTTTGTGGTGTACTGCAACCGAATCGCCCCAAACGGATCTTTTGGACACAAATAGCTTTTCGCGTTAGAGCTGTTGCTCAGGGGGGAAGAACAACGCAGTAGATAGCCCATAAAAATGCGATGCAAATCTAGGAAGGGCCTTCTTCCCTTCCCGAATTAGCAGGGATCTGGGTGTGTCCTTTTTGAGGGTACCCTTTCTTGTGTTGTTTAAAAGACCAGGAGAAAGCCGCCATTTAGGGGTGTATTTTAAGACATCCCACAAACCTCAAGCCTAAGGCGAGGGTTTTGGGTCGACTGGGGGATTTGGGAAAGTTGGATTTTGCTCGTGACTGGAGCCTCCAAAATGGGTGCGCTTCTTTTGGGGGCCCTTTTTTTTGGGGACCCCCAACAATATATTTATATATATATACATATAATATATATGTACCAGTCCCTGGGCCACGTACCCCCCCCCCCCCCCCAATGGTATGGTCCCCCCATTCCCCCGCATCATCCGCATCTTGGGGATGATGCTGGCAATGCTGGGGATGCTGTCCAGTACCGTGCGAGCCCTGCAGCTTCGGTCCCAGACCCCCTTTCACCCCGTGAACCAACACTCCCGCACCTCTCGCAACATCCTACCCTAAACCAAACCACCCTGCAACCCCTCCTTAACCCCAACCCGAAGCCAAAATCAACCCAAAACCCAAACCCACCCGAAACCCACCGCAAACCAACCCTGAACCAACCCTGAACCAACCCTAAACCAACCCACCAAGCCTAAACCAACTCCGAACCACACCCCAACCACCCAACCACCCAACCACCCAACCACCCAACCACCCCACCACCCCACCACCCCACCACCCACCCCACCCCCCACAGGGGGGGGGGGGGGTTGGCCCAACCACCCAACCACCCAACCACCACCCCACAACCCCACCACCACCCCACCACCCACCCACCCCACCCCCACAGGGGGGGGGGGTTGGGGGGGGGAGGGGGGGGGGGTCCACGGCCTGGAACATATATATATATATATACATGTATACATGGCGGTTTTCCTTTTGGTTGTCCTTTAAACCGACCCACAGACCAACCTCAAAAGGGCCTCACCGAAAGCAAAGGCGGGGCCCATAGAGTTTAGAGGAGAGTGACATGTGAGTTCGGCTGCGCCGCAGCCGGGGCCGGGAGCTCTCGCACTTGGAGGGGGGCCGGGGGCGTAGTGGGACTCAAGCCTTGGGTTCTGAGGGCGCGAGGGAAGGACTCGCAAGGAGTTTTTTTCAGTCCCCGTTTTTCATTCCAGTTTTGCGGTTCGGTGCAGGCGCCAGGCACTTGCCTCTTCCTGCCCGTTTGTAGCTGCGTTTTGTTCTTGGGCTTTCAAAGGGACTTGATGGCAGGAATCCTTGTTTTTGGATAAAACCCTTCTGGACTGGGATTTTTGACCCGTCATCCGGACTAAGCCCTTTATATTTCCATGACGGCCTTGTGCCAGGTATCGCCAGTGCGTTATGCCAAGTGAGAGTCCGTCCAGGGTGGGTCGCATGTGCGCAGAGAGCCGCTCTTTCGCGCAGGGAAAAGGGGTGGGTGCGAAATACGAAGCCTAGGGGGTCCATTTTTGGGTTGTTCCCCAGAAGTCGACTTAAACCCAACTGGATCGGCTGTTTTGTTCCCAGCTTTGCCTGTCAGGTTTGACTGGTGCAACTTTTTTGCTGGGCGATCCAGGGCCCCTCTTTGTCCGAACGAGTGGGGTTTAAGTCCTTCTGGGGGCCTACCCAATTCTTTGGACCCCATGCCGGGGGCTGCGGCGTCCGCCAGGGGTTCTGAGTCTGCTCGAATTGGCCCCGAATCCTTGATCAAGTAGGCATGCCTCAAAGGGGAATCCAGAATCACAGGGGGGAAGCCCACACCATTCTCAACCAAGGGTCTTTCCTTCAGAGCACAACCAAAAACCCAGGGAACACAGCAGGTGGTTAAAAGGTACAATAGTTGGAAAGAAAGCAGAATGCCCTTCAACATTTGGGAGCGTGTGTGTGTGTGTGTGTGTGTCTTATTGAGGCTCGGTACCCTTTTCAGATTGGTTTCAAGCAAACCCAAAACATGGCGATTTGGTCCACCGTGGTGTGACCCGAATCGCCCGAAGAGGACCTGCAGGGAAACAAATGGCTTGCCCATTAAACCTACAACATGTCGAGCCATCCACTTTTTGCTCGTGGGTTCCGGCTTGGAGCAGCCTTCCATCAACAAAAATGTATTATTTGTGGGGCTGGAAGCACTCGCGACAGCCTTTTGCGACCTGCTATTGCTACTGTGTTGACCGGGAATGTCCAGCCATCCTTAGATGTCCTTTTCTTTTCTTCTTTTTGCAAGGAACCGCAGTTCTAAATTTTATGAAGGGCTTTGCCCAAGGGGCCTGTATTGTCATGAAGCAACTTGAGGGTCCGCCTGCTTGCCGACTCCGCGGCGGACGTCCGCGGAACAGCTGCCGGAAAAGCCCGCCGAGACGCGCCGGGTCCGTTCGCATTCGGGGTCACAGGTGTGTCAATGATTTGTAGACGAATTTGCCCGGGTTTGTCGTATCTTTGGAGAAATGGTACGATGTTTCTTTGGCAAAGATTAGGAAAAGAACTGGTCAGAGAGATGTTTGGTGTGATGTTTCTTTGGCAAACACTAGTAATCAACACGCGGCGACCAAACCCGAAGGACGTTCGAGATGATCATATTTACCTGCATTCGCATGAACGTGAATTCAGGGCTATGGGGGGGAGGGGGGGGCTTTATTGACCCCACAAAGCGTTGAGGGCTTATCCCAGGCTTATCCGGGCTTATCTCGCATAGGCCCCAACAAACTGAGGGCCCCATGATGTATAGGAAAAAGGTGCAGACACGCACGCACTGCAAGGCACATGCATGTGTCGAGCGGGCTGGCTTGTTCCTGTGGGCGAATGCCAAGACTGCAACATGGATCCGATGCCTGCGACGTTCAACGTGGTTGCGACCAAGCGACAGTGCACTGCCCCATGCCACTTTCATCACACTCTGCATCCAACCAGTCAGCGCTCCCCTGCAAATTAACATGGACATGGAGTCAAGCCGGCCCCTTTCAACTAATCCTTCAAGATGTACTTTGTAGTCTGCAGGGGAGTACCCACCATCCCAGCAGCACATACACACATACAGAGACGTATGTTGTGTATATTTTGTTAATGTTGAAACGCATGTGGAAACATGAGCTGTGTTTGGAATGCTGGCATGTGCCATTTTGGCTCAAGCATTGTCTGGGTTCTGTTTGAAAACTTTGTGCTTTGACACTTTCGAACCTAACCCCGATCAAGCAATGGCTTCCTCGGCAACCTCGGCCACTTCCTTTGAGCTGATTGAGGACCAGACACTCACCGTGGAGGAGGTTGAAATGGCCAGCCAGGAGGCCCAGGAAATTCGCACACGCGAGGCGGCAGTGGCGGCCGGCTTGGTTTTGGACGAGCCCGAGGCCCCCCCGTCGGCTTCGGCTACCGATGTGATGAAGGACCTCTCCAGTGCTCTGGAGCGTCTCCGTGTGGCTTTTGCCACACCGACTTCCGGCTTGGGTGCCCCTGGCCCCGCCGAGGAGGATGACAAGGACATGGAAGACGCGGACGTCACGGAGCGGGCCACGCCACCGGAGGAGGCACAGACGCCACCCACGAAAAGGCTGAGGGGTTTCGTGGCGGCTTCCCAGAAGACCACGGCTCAGGTTAACAAACCGGTCTCCTTGGTGCCGGTTGAGGGCCGACCCGGTTATTTCAAGCTGGTGGACCTCCCAGACCTTTTCCCAGTCCTTCCGGCATCAGCGGCCACTTTGCTAAGGGACATCACGGTGGAGGAGGCGGTCTCCCTGTTCCACAAGTTTGTCGGGAAGAATCTCACGGAGGACCTGGTGATTCGCATCCCGGAGGCTTATGTCCCGATGAAGATCCAGATCCGGCAGGAGGAGGTCTGGGCCTCGCAGTTCCAGAGGAACAAGGCGTGCATTGGCACCCAGCGAATGCACAGGCTCGATGCAGGCCATTCCGATTACAAGTTCATGTGCAAGGCATGCGGCACGGGGTGGCCAGAGGCAGCCAAGCAGTGCTGGGTCTGCCCAGGCAAGGAGTTCGTCCCCTTCCAGGCACCCTCGGCCACCTATGAGGCGGACGGCATCACGCTCATCGTGATTTCAAACCCACCTGTATCCACCAGCGGGAATGAGGAAGCCTGGGTGCCGCTGGCCCCGGTGGTACCCGGGCACAGGCCGACCGCAACTTGGTGGACGGCACTGTCCTGGGGAGAGCCCCTCCGAAAACGGACACGGCAGATGAGATCACCATGGCAGACGCGGTCCCGCTTAACAGGCGGGTGGACATCCGGCAGGAGATCCTGTCCATGGCGGCGGACGACGAGGCGCTGAAGGTCCGGGAATGCCAGGAGATCAAGGTCAAAGTGCAGCGGTCCCTGAAGGAGGCGGAGGCTCAGAGCTTCCAGCTCTACCACCCCCAGGTGGACCAGGCGATCCGGAAGAAGGAGGAGCTGCATAAGGCCTTGCGGGAGCATCGGGAACCGACTCTGGAGGAGGCCTCGGCCAGGCGGCGGCACAAGGAGTTGGTCACTGAGGAGATGCTGGACAATGAGATGGCTATCCTGGCGCCTCTCCAGGAGGGAATGCAGGCCCTGCCGTCAGAGGAGGTGGCCAATGAGGGAGCCCGTGCCCTCAGGAAGGTCAACCTGGAGCGGTTCAAGGCCAAGCTGAGAGACCAGTACCTGGAGGGGAAGGGCGTTGACGCCAGCCAGGCATTGGCTGAGGCGATGGGCTCCATTCAGGAGGCTCAGGCGGCGAACAGGCGCACCCAGGACACCAACCAGGCATGGATGCTCAACCACACTCTCAAGCCCTTGGAGTGTCGGCGTGGCCGGATGATCTCAGGCAGGCCCTGGAGAGGGGGCTGTTCTGCCCCCTGGAGCTGGATGACCCCGAGGACATCCAGGTGGGGGACATCAAGGAGAAGTATGTCCCCTACATCAGGATGCTCAGAGCGTCGCAGAACCCATGGCACCAGGAGGCGCTGCTGGAGGAGATGCCCGATCTGGTGGCACCGGCCCCCCCCAAGGGTGCCACTGGCCCCGGGGGGGACCAGCCAATGAGCAAGACCTGGACTCGGAGGAGGGCAAGCTGTCCTTGATCCTCTGAGGCACCAGGGAGAGCTCCGGATGTTTGGCCCCGGGCGCTGACCAGCAGTTTAAGCTCACGCCGGAGGAGCTCCTGGCCCTTGAGCGCAGGACTCACCCACTCACGTGCGAGCAGGACCACATCGACCCAGTCATCTACACGGCCTTGGAGATCCGAGCGCAGGTGAACCGGGGCGAGCGCCCGGCGCCGGAGCAGGTGGTGGGGATCTTCTGGGCGAAAGGTGATGGGGTGTTTTGGACCAGACAGACGAGAACGTGGGACCTGCCGAGCCTGACGGGAGTGTACGCCCACAGGTTCACTTTCAAGTACATCTACTCGGCCTGGACCACTTTCCCGTTGATCGTGAAGACGCAACGCCGGGGCCGCAATGCGGAGGGCTCGACCTCGGACAAGTGGATGGGCAACATTCTCCAGATGAGGAAGGAGGCGGTGCCCTTCCTGGAGAGCCTGGGCATCCCCAAGCCGCGCAGCAAGGAGGAATGGAGCTACATCTTCAAGGAGATGGGGACCTTTTTGGCGGCCAAGAATTTCATCGTCAACTGCCCGTTGCCCGTGATGGAGATCCCAGTGGCCCCCATCCATGACAGTAAGGAGGCGCTGCGTTTCAGGGCGGTGTGCGACGAGCGGATCACCCTCCCGCTGGCATCGCTGAAGGCCTTCGACTCGGTCTACACCAAGTTGGTGGCGGGCCTGAGCAAGTCTTCAATGGTGGAGGTGAAGGTCAACTGGCGCTGCAACGTGGTCCACGACTGGGTCGAGCAGGTCCCGCAGGCGGCAGCTGGGTTGCCCCCCCCCCTTGGGTGCCTCTGGCTCGGGGGAGGACTTCCGCAAGGAGGCATTGGACCTCCTGGGGGACAGTAGGTTCCGGACACTCAGGCAACATTGCCTGGTCTACGAGAGTCTCCGGAAGAGAGGCTTCACAGTGATTCCATGGCAGGAACGACATGTCCGCTCTCTCCTTAACCAGCTCGCCGAAGAGGAGGTCACCCCGTGCAAGCTACGGCAGGTGTGGAACACCCTCAAATGGTTTTCCAAGACCTTCGGGTTGCTGAAGATAGACGAGCTCCATCGCCTCAAGTCCAAGAAGAGCTCATTGGAAGAGGCGCTCACGGACACGGTCACCCGGCCACAGCGCAAGGCGGTGGTCCCCAGCAAAGAGGTCATATGGGCTCTGGAGGAGGGGGCCGGCTACGATCACCTGGGTGCCACCGGCCCCGGTACGCAGGCGGCCCCGGGGAGGAGCAGACACGAGGTGCTGGACGCTTTCATCCTGGGTTTCGCTCGGTTCCAAGTGGGGTGCAGCGCTCGTTTCAATGACCTCCAGCATGTTCACCCCCCTGGTGGACTACCTGGGTGGCCTCGGTCAGGCGACTGGTATCAGTGAGCAAAGACTTTGCAGGGCTGATCCCGAGACCTTCCACACCGGAAAGGGCTCTGAGATGGCTCAAGGATGCTATTCTCCGTCGGGGAGTTACCCCGGGGTTGGTGAAGCCGCTGACGTGGCACTCATTCCGAGTGTTCATCCCGGACTGCGCTTTCCAGATGGGGATCCCCCGGGAGCGCCGCATGTACTTAGGCAACTGGCTCACGGAGAGCACAGCAGACGTCTACGTGCGGGAGAAGCGCAACGTTGTGGTGGAAATTTGGGGCCAGGTAGCGCAGAAGGTCCCCAACCTGAACCTCGGGCCAGGCAGGGAACGCAGGGAGGACTTGAACCACCCGGACTGGGCGGACCCGCTCCCGCCACCAGCAGTGGACATCACGGACGCAGGACCGGACGGCCGCAAGGACCAAACCGAAAGGGAAGGGGAGGCATCCCCCACGGTACCCTCAGGGAGCGCGCCATCGACTCGCTCATGGTCATTGGTGGAACAGGGGCCCGAGGACACACCAGTGAAGGCCAAGGACCTGTTTCCCGCCACCCCGGACCTCCCCCTTCGTGTGGTGGCGGCGGTCAAACGCACAGGCAACGCCGGCCAGTCCAGAATCCACCTGCTGAATGACGAAGGCACGGCTGTAAGGTGCGGGTGGCGACCGGCGGCTTCAAAGATCCAGGAGCTCTCTGTGCTGGATTACATGACGGAGCAGGAGGCCTATGGCAAGTGCGAACGTTGCTTCAAGAGGTATGGCTTCCCGGCGGACTGGGTACTGGAGCCTGCGGAGGTCCCCACACTGCAGGAGGACTCGGACTCCTCGGCGGACTCGGGCTCTGAAACGGATGACTCTGTAGACACCCAGTCGGAGACCGAGGTGGTGGCCCTACCTTTGGCAGCCTAGGTGCCCCCGGCCCTGGCGACCGGGGGGGGGAGGCCCGGACAGGGCTCTGGCCAGGGCCCTCAGCACAGACTGGCATCCTTCGGAAATGGCGGGTGTGCCAGACTGTCCTTCGGAAATGGCGCTATCAGTCTGCACACCCGTTCTTCAGTTTTTGAGAGTTTGTGGTGGGTGGCCCATGGGGCCCACCCAGCCGTTGACATCTGACAGGGGAAGATGAGTCCCTGGCACCAACACATTGCTTGGATAAAAGAGTTATCGCATGCTTGTGTGGTGCCGTTTGGTTAGCTTACATACACTTTGTTAATGTTGAAACGCATGTGGAAACATGAACTGTGTTTGGAATGCTTGACCACAATGGCATGTGCCATTTTGGCTCAAGCATTGTCTGGGTTCCTGGAACCCAAGCTGTTTGAAAACCCACCCACCCACACCAAGGTAAGAGGTCATGGCGGCTGCGCCCGCCAAACCACCGGAGGAGGTCCCAGCGGAGATCAAGGAGGACGTGGCAAAGTTGCAGAAGCCACTGGCGGCCATCCTGGTGGGCAAGGAAATCCCCTGGGTCATCCAGGCGGCTCTGGGCGCATCGGGCTACGTCACGGTGGAAGACCTGGCGGATCGCTGGAACACCCCGGCGGCGGCTAGGGACAATGGTCCCCGGGACCTGGGATTCCAGGATGCAACGCCCAGACCTCGGCCTTCACGGCGATGCGCCTCCTTCAGGCAGTTCGGGTGGCAGCCAACTTGGTCCGGGGGGGCAACCAAGGTGACCACCCGGCGGGCCAGGCGGGCCCGACAAAGGCTCCCTTGGAGGTCCTGTGTGACAGGCGCCAGCTGGAAGATGCTTACGTGGCCACGCATGGGACCCCGAAGCCGAGGTTGGAGTTCCAAGGTAGTGATGGCTACCTCAAGAAGCAATGGCGCATGATTGCCAAGGGCGAATTGGGCTACATCCCGGCAAAACACATCGTGAGCGCGCTCCCGGAAGAAGGGGAACGCCCCTCATCCACCCACAAGAAGATCACGGTGGACGGCTGGGACAGGGAGGATGAAGAAGAGGTGAGGAGCCACCCTACATCTCGGCGCCAGCTGGAGCGATTGCACCTAACCTTCAGGACGACGCTCCTGATGTGCACGGCAGCACTGCCGCAGTTTGGCAACCTGAGGGTCACCAAGGAGGAGTTGGATGACTGGTATGCCTGGTTCTATGGGGAGGACATAGCCGGCAGGAAGCCTCCCCCGAGCGACACCACCTTGCTGTTTGCAGAGCGCAATGCATGGCGCAAGATTCACGAGATGGTGCACCAGGGCACCACTCTCTCCGAAGCCCTCAAGAACATCAGGGGCGACTTCCTCTTCTGGCAACGGGAGGTCTATGAGCACCTCAACAGGGCGCCGGAGAAGGGGAAGAGCAAGAGCAAGGCACCCAAGGTGTGGCAGACTCAGTGGGAGAAGCCCAAGAAGGGGGGAAAAGGATCTTGGCCCTCGGGGCCGACCCGGTCCAAGCCGAAGGGTAAGGGCGGCAAAGGTAAGTCCCCCAACACCTCCTCGACCCCATGGCCGGACCACTGGGCTTTCAAGAATCCCAAAGGGGTGGCGTACTGTCACCTTCACAACAAGTGTTCGGGATCATGCGGCCGATCCCACAACTGCCCGGTCAGGAAGGATGGGTGGGTGTGTGATGCCCCCCCATCGAAGCATGTGCCACAGGCATGCCCACACCAGGAGGCCACTCAGGGTGCCATAGGCCCCGTGGCTTCCTGGTCACAGGCCACCAGTGCGAGAGTGCACACAGCGGGGGAGAGCCAACCCCACCAGAGCCACAGCGGAAGGCAGACAGAGCGGGGGAGGCCAGGACGGCCGCAGGTGGGAGGGGATTTCTCCAGGGTGCCACCGGCCCCGGAAGCCCCTCCAGCGAAGAAGAGGAGCGGACCCAGCCAGGGCACTCCAGAAGGGCGGAAGCACCCCTTTCCCCCGCACCCACCGAGGCAGTGGGAAGACCCCCCAGAGAGACCCAGAGGTGAGGATCCGCCCGGCAAGGGGCGTTCCAAGGGCGGGCAGAACCGTCAGGGCAAGCAGCAAGCCCAGGGCCAGATGACCGGAGGGTCAGACAAAGGACACACGGAAACCCCAGGGGGGGCAAGCCCCACCTTCCCCTGGATGCAAGACACCCCGGAAAGACTGAGGCTCAGACTAAGGTGGACGCCACGTCCGGTGCCGGAGTCGTCAAAGCCGTCCCTCATCCTGCTGTACGCTGGGAAGGATGATGCGGGGGCCCCAACCCGGCCTTCTCGGAGTACATTTGGGCAGTGGACATCAGGCGAAAGGGTGGAGATCTTGGACAGGACATGCTGGGAGACCTTACTCTACGATGTGGGAACCATCTGAGAATGCTCCACGTCCTGCAGTTGGGGCCGCCCCCCACAAAGGCGACCTTGCCGATGTACCTGACCTCGCTGGCCTACCAGGGACTAGGTCAACTAACGGTCCCGCAGGTGGGCTCCTCCTTCCTGGAGCACCCAATGGACCCAATGGAGTGCAGCAAGAGCCCGAGCGCAGCGAGGTGCTCATCGATCTGGGTCACACGGGCCTACATTCAATGGGCGAACGCACTCCACCACTCCCTCATCAAGCTTGACGAGTGCCGCCTGGGCCAGGTGGTAGTGAAGTCCACGACATTGTCAACGGACCTTCCCCTTCACCATTGGCATGATCTGCGATGCAACCACGGAGCTCACCCCAGGGGGGAAAAGCTCAACTCCAGTGATCTCAGCCGGTATCCAGAGCAGATGATGCAGGGTCTCGCAGCGGCCATCCTTTGCAGAGCGGGTCCCGTCCTGGGGAGGGATTATTGTAGTCCAATTATCAATAGTTTCTTCCATTGTTGGAGGCGCTGAGGCCGGGGGGCACAGTGCCCCAAGCGAACCCAACGACCCCCCCGAGGCGACAGAGGGAACCATCTCCCAGCACGCCGGGGGACAACAAGCGCCAGTCCCTGAGGCTGAAGTAACCTTGGGCTCACTTCCGGTCTCGGCCTCAGACAATCCGGAGGTCCGGACACCAGCACAGCCGGCTGGGACGGTCAAACTTCGGGGTGGAACTCTTTCTCCTGAGCCATGGGCACGCCATTGCATGGAGATCTCGGATCGGCCCACCACCCTGCCGATCACGCGCGACCCAAGGTTATGTACCTCCAGATGGCCTTCAAACAGCGCCCCCTTAGGGACGGGGGTGGGAAGCCCTCGCTTGGACGGCTGGCCCCGTGGACTCGGCCACTGTCCAAAGCAGCAGCGATGGGGGCCAAGATCTGTGTCCTCACTTCACCATGGGGGGACAAGCTCCAGGAGTCGCTCTCGTTGGGGGACGGGTCACATCCCTTCCCGGAGGATCTGGCCGGGGGCAGGCCCTTCTTCCTGGACATCTTGCACAGCGTGGCGCTGAACAGGACCCCGACCACCAGTTTCCTCGGGATCTGGAACAAGGGGTCCCACTGGGGGTCACGGACCCACCCCTAGCCTCGCCGGGCATCTGGCCACTCAAGAAGGAGCTAAAAGGGGAGGAGCCGGAGTTCTAGGAACTCCCTCCCACGTACCGGGGGAACTACCCCTCAGCGGATCACTTCAGTGAGCTCATCCGTGGCACATTCCTGGAGGAGGTCCATGGTAGAGGGCCCCCTCACCAAGGTGGAGGCAGCAGCGCGCTGTGGCTGCAAGATTGAGGACCTTTGTCCAGGCCCCCTAGCGGGCATCGACGAAGGGGACAAGATCCGCACCATCTACGATGGCTCGGTGGGCGGGGCCAATGACACCATCAGGAACCAGACGGTGGAAAGGACGACGGCTCCGACGGTGCTGGATGGGGTACAAGCTCTTCATTGGCTACATGCGGCAGCTGCGGAGGGACCTCCCTCTCAGGGTGCCCCTGGCCCCGAGAAGGAGGTCGTAAAACCTCCACCCGAGGGCTGGCTATGGCCGGAGCCGGGCACCAGGTGGGTGCTGTCACCAAGGCCCACCGGAGAGTGAAGGTCCTCAGGAAGGACTGGCAGTTCCAGGTGGCCTCACTGGGGGAAGAATGGTGGGTGAACAAGGTAGGCACACACGGCATGGCCAGTGCCCAATCCTACTGGGGACGCCTGGCAGCCCTTCTACTCAGGGTCCTCTACGCACTTTTCCCTCAAGTGGATTGGAACTTCGTCTTTGTGGATGACTTCCTGTGGCTGCTTCGCAGCGAGGGGGCAGTAAACTTGGCGGTGGCGCTGTTGGCAACACTCCTGGCCTTGGGCACCCCGCTTAGCTGGAAGAAGACACATTTGGCGGAGGTCAACACGTGGCTGGGCTTCGTGGTCCACCCGAACATCCCGCAGGTTCTCATGGCCGCCAACAAACACATCCTGGTGATGGAGGTCTTGCAGACCATGGTGGAAGGGCAGGCGATGCACTCAAAGGACATCGAGAAGGCCCTGGGCCGCATCCAATGGGCAACTGCTGCATGTCCGCTGGCGAAGTCGATGCTTCAGCCACTTTGGGCCTGGAAGATGGCCACCACCACGGTGGGGAAACCCCCCAAGGTGGTCAGGATGCTGGCGTTCATGCTGCGGTTCCTCTTCAACACGCCCTTCGTCCAGTACTCCCCTTACTTGCCGAAGTCCTCTTGGTGGGGTTGCAGCGATGCTAGCGCCTCGGACGAAGGACTGGCATTTGTGGGAGGATGGTGCTCCAATAAAATGGAGCCAGAAAAGAAGGAGGTGTACTGGTTCCACGAGCAGATCCACGTGGAGGAGTACCCGTGGGCATTCAAGAATGGGGATCCCAAGCGGAGGATTGCGGCTCTGGAAATGCTGGGCACGCTCTTCCTCTGTAACATGATCCTCACGCACCAAGGCCCTCTGTCCTCCCGGGTCCGACTCCCGGTGGGCAGTGACAATCAGGGCAACGTCATGGCGATGCTCAACCTTGGATCCAAGAAGCCCTACACCGCGGCTATCCTGATGGAGCTGGTCTTCCTGCTCCACACCCATGGCTGCTCGCTGGCGGCCAACCACGTGCCCCGGGAATTCAACCAGTGGGCCGATGAGCTGACGCACCCAGATTTCTCTGGGTTCGACCCTTTGCACAGGGTCCCCAAACAGGAACTCTGCGAGGAGTTCGTTTTTCTCCCGCGTCTCCTGAATGGAGATGCATTTGATCTTAGCGTGGGCCCACCCATGCTCCCGTGACCGGAGCCGGTGGGTGACTCACTTCCCCTGGTGGCAGACCCCCCTGTGGCCTGGGTGCCCCGGGCCCCGGCTCAGGGGCGGGCGCTATCAGTCTGCACACCCGTTCTTCAGTTTTTGAGAGTTTGTGGTGGGTGGCCCATGGGGCCCACCCAGCCGTTGACATCTGACAGGGGAAGATGAGTCCCTGGCACCAACACATTGCTTGGATAAAAGAGTTATCGCATGCTTGTGTGGTGCCGTTTGGTTAGCTTACATACACATATATATATATATATATATATACACACACATACATGCACAGCAAGCCTATCGGAATCCCATGGCTTCGTTGCAAGAGAGAGCCCACAGGGTGAGGATTGGTTTCTTCAGGTGGCCTTCCGGGGCCTTCCCCAAGATGCTTCCCTTGAGAATACCACCTGGTCAGACTTTCTGTAATGTCCAAGTGGAAAAAAAAGAATGGTGGCCGGAGTAAGGCACCGGAACGTATACGGGTGAGCTCGTTTTACCCCCAAATGCTCCGTGGATACCTTGTCCTTATCCAAAAGGAGCGCCAGACCCAGATCTCCGCCCATGAAATGGCGATCAGACGGTCTTCGAAAGGAGGGCTTTTAAAGGGACCCCCCTGAAATCGTTAAGGGAAGTCCACCACCCAAAAGTGCCTTTGCCCACACCTTGGAGGCCAGTGTTGGGATGTCCTGTTTTCCGGCTAATGTTTGCTTGAAGTGAGACTCAGAGTGCAACTTGGGGAGCTTTCTTTGCCTTCCAAATGACGTGAGAGACGGCTGTTTGTAGCTTTCAGTTGAGATATTTGTCATGCATCTCGCATGCATTGCCGAAGATTCCGACTGGCTCCTTGTATCAGTGTAGCCCTTGGCAGCGCCCAACTGGAAAGTGGGCGACCAAATCGCAGCTGACTCGGTTGCCCTCTTTGAGCCACGCCCTGTGCCTGAGAAAGTTGGAAGAGGTCCAAGCCCTTTAGCGACTATGGCGAGCTTGGGTCAATTACTTGGGGATTCCTTCTTCCCGTTTTGTGAATGGCAGTTTGCTCAGGATGAATGGGTCTGGGCGTAGCTCAAGTTTTTTTAAACAGAGATGGTTTCCGGTTTCCGATCTCCGCGCGGCCTGCGGGGGAGGTGCCAGCATTTTTGGAGCGGAGAAGCTTAGGGTCTTCGTTGTGTGGTTTTTTCCGGCAAAAACGACACCCATCTCGAAGACACAGCACATTGGGCAAAGGCTATTTCGAGCTTGCAGGACTTCCACGAGCTTTGGTGGGTCAGCAACTACCAAGATTGGGCGTGCTGGCACCGGATTTCCCGCGGATTTCGCACGGCTGGATGTAGCGCACCCGCCACGTTGAGTTAGCGACCACTGGACAGGAAAGGCAGGTTTCACCGAGCAAAAGAAAAGCCGCGCTGTTGAGCTGAGAAGGCGATGGACATGGGTCGATCTGTGCTTTATTTGAGGATATGTTCTTTTCACGCTAGAGGGGCACCAACCTTTTTAAGGGTCCCCCTATTTTGAGAGACGCCCAAATGGGTGTCAATGTCTTGAGCTGGTGCATTTCTTTCGGAGATGAGGGGACACCAAAAGGACACTGTTGCCATTTTCGGGGTCAATTTCCAGATGTTGAGAGACCTACATGGAGACCCTGCCAGTGTGGATTAGACGCGGGGCTCCGCTTTGTTTGCCTTTGTGAGCTTTATCAAACCTTGATTAATTGAACAACCGGTAGTAGTTTCCTTTTTCGAGTTTTTTTTTGGGGGGTTAGATTGAGGATGCACGGTCAAAACCTACACGAAGGTTAGATTTCAGGAGGGGCATCAGGGCTTCCCAGAAAGGTTTTCAGACCCCCCAGGAGCCTCTCGGGGAGAGTCACGAAACGGTTCGATGTCTTTGATTCTCATTTGGTCCCGAGTCGACCTTCCAGGTTTTGATGGCGACTTTGGGCCGTCTTTCTCGTCACCGACCCCCTTTCCCCGAGTCTCATTTGGGGTCCAAAGCGGGGTTCAACCTTCGAAAGCTAGTTATAAGGCTTGATAAGGGCTGCGCAACTGTGAGTTTACGAGTTATATGAGTGAAAAGGCTACAAGGGTTCTACCAACACCTTTCAACCCAATGAACACAAGTCGCCCCAACCAGTTTGAAGTCTCCAAACGTGTGCTCGCTGCACCTATCTGTTGGGCGTGCTAAGTGATAGTTCCTCACAAGAGGCCTACCTTTAGCCTTCCTGTGATGGCTCTGAGGGATGCACTTGGCGATTTGATTCCATTTCCTTTTGACACCAAATGGGGAAAATGGGGAAGGCATTCCTAAGGTCTAAGCCACCAACCAGAGGGGCAAGGTGATCTGATTGCTAACCTGGTTTTTCCTCTTAAGCGACCAGCGATTCGTCCCAGAGATTTGGGGCCTGAGGATGCACCAGTGCCTCATGTACAACGTGCTGACCTCTATGAACTTCTTCAAGAACTACATCCACGGCAAGGCCTCCGCTCGGGGAAGAAATGCACTCACAAGAATCGGCATGGGCTTTTCGCAGCCTTTCGGGTACTTGGTGGGCTTGTGGTTTGCCTTTAATTTGGTCTCCTTTTGGTTACTTTTAGTAGTTTTGTTTTGTTTCAAGCAACAGGGGGGTCCGCCGGGTTCGTAGCCACCCCCATGTGCCACACCTCAATCAAGACGACTAAGGGCATAGGCGGCTGGCTCGGGGCAACTGCGCTGCTGTGGTGTGTGTGTGTGTGTGAGACCACCAACGAAAGCGGCGGCAGGAAGAAGCAGCGGGCAGCAGCAGCAGCAATTCACTCCCTTAGTTCCTGGTCTTTTTACACTTTTGGGAAGACCTAAGTGGCAAAGAGCACGTTTTGCTGAGTTTTTGGGCCAATCCACTCACCAGCACAGTCAGCGAGGTCGGTCAGCGCCAACCTATATCCCCTACTCCAGCTACCCACTGTTTTCAATGTCAGTGGCACATATCCTCCTTGTCTAGTCAGGGGTTAACACGATGCCCTGAAACGTTCGGTACTTGGAGTAGGAGGGAACCGCTTTTTTTCGATCTTACACCAGCCTTTTTTCTTCCTGATTTTGGATTCTCATTTGGGTGTTTTCTTTTTGCACAGACGAAGCGAGCAAGCAAGTGAGTGAGCGACTGGTGATTGCACACAAAACAACAACAACACCTCGATCCCTTTTTTTTAAACGCCTAGGGGGGCCTGTTCTTTTTTGAAACCCCGTCCTTTTCTTTTTGGAATCACATATTTTGTAGTCACGCCTGGGGGGTCCTTTTTTCCAAATCACGCCTGGGGGGCGGGGCCCGGTGTTTTGTTTATTGAAATCACGCCTGGGGGGTGCCGTTTTTTTTTTTTTTTTTCTCTCCCGGGGGTGCCAGTGTTTTTTCCAATTACACCTGGGGGTCCCGGTGCTTGTTGTTTTTTGCATCACGCCTGGGCGTGATTTCAAAAACCAAACAACGGAGCTCCCCGAGCGTGATTTCAAGAAACAACACACTGGGAGCTTGCCAGGTGGGATTGTATTCTTTATTCAGCGGGATCCCCCAGGTGTGATTTCAACACATGTAAAAAAAGGCCGCCGGAGCCGAGCACAGCGTGACGTCAGGCCCCCAACAGCAACCAGGCGATACAAGCAGACCATTAGGCTCTCCACCAAAATGAACGGGAGGGGCTGCTTTTGGACCCCCATTGCTTGTTTGGACCCCCGTTGCTTGTTTGTGGGGCCCAAAAGAAAGGCGAAATGGAGGTCAAACAGGCCCCCTCAGGCCCTCTCTCCCCTGACCCCGTTTCCAAACAGACGTACAGAGACCTCTAGGCAAAGCTATTGGTCAAACGGCAGGCTTGAGGTTGGACAAGGCGTTGAACACGAAGCGCGGCTCGCGGCGGCTTGCGGTTTGCGAGTTGCCTTTAGCAAAGCCATTAGGAAATCACGACCCTTTGATGCACACCCTTGTCGAATGTTGTCTTTTGGTCCCACGAATTAACAGAGCTAATGCCAAAGGATTCAGATTGTTATGTGTACGTAAATATATATATATATATATACACATAGATATTAGTACATATGTACACAACCGCAGTGAGATCCATTCAACCACTCTATGGGCTTGTTGCTAATGATCACAAGCCCAAGCGAGGGAACGGTGGTCGATTCAGTCATTTGTATTTTCCGGGCATCTTCCCTGGCTTGCAGTTGGTTTTTTGAAGGGATCTTCCATAAGCAGAAACCATATATGTATACATATATATATATATATACACACAGATGCATGCATGCAAACCAAACCACAGGAAGTTCCCACAATCAATTTACACACACACACACAAGAACCAAGGGCTCTGGCCATCCCCGAATTGCTGGTCACACCTTGGCATCACACCTCGCGCCCCCACCCCCTAAGGCAAAGGCAGCCATTGCAGCCCAGGGACGAGTTGCAAATAGTGACTATGCGCTCGCGTTTTTGGGCGCGTTTTGCACAGCCAGTTTTGGCAGCGCTTTGTTTTCTACTTTTCGCTGCTTTTCTTTTTTGACTGGACTGTATTGACTAAGAGTGACCACAAGAGACCAAGGATTAAGGAACATAACAAACAAATCCCTAGGGCTCTGAATCAATATCAGATGTCACGCTGGCAGGTGTTTGGTCGCTGGCAGCAGCACACGCGCTTCACCACGTGCTTTCCGAAAGCAGTTGGGCGCCGGGGAAAAAGTTAGGGGTAGGACTCGAATTTGGTCGGTCCATTTTTTTTGCAGGCTTTTCCCAGAGTTCCCCTGGGTTTCTACGCCATATTTCCAAGAGGGGCGAATCACATGGATGCCTTTGGGGTTCCATGGTAGATGCTTACTGTCCAAACCTATATTTGAGCATACCCTTTAAGGAATCCCTTCATGTCTCGGGGGTATCAAGAGGAAGGGAGGTGTCTTGGATGACTTCAACTTGCTCAACTCTCAAACCACACTTTCGAAACCAAACTTTCAACCCTGGCAACTTGTTCAAACCCATCTCTACGGGCTGATGCTGCTTCCTTCCGTTCTTGTCTCATCCATCGTTCTTGCAAGAAAACACTCGGGCTCCCTGGAATTCTGGCCGATTGCTGAAATGTGTGTGTGTGTGTGTGTGTGTGTGTGTGTGTGTGTGTGTGTTTGAAGGGCGCCCTTTCTATGTTGGTCTAAAGGGAACCCAGTAGGAATCTTCCATCATTTTGGGGTCCGCTTTAACACTTCTCAGAATGGGAGCGTAACCCTTGGAAAGCTTGCGGAAGTACAGGTACTGCCACGCCCGCAAGATGCTGGTGAGGCGAAACAGCGACGTGATGGGCGTCGGGGCTTGGATGACTGGGCGACCGTCATTTTTTTTGAGGGGGTTTCTGAAAATATTTTAAGCTTTTCAGGGTAGGGTGAACATGAAACAGAGTCAGAACCTATGATGTTCTGTACCCAAGATGCAGAACATATGGGCCAGCTTTTTTTTAGTATGTGGTCAACAATCCTGGTCAACGGGTCCTTCAAAGCGGGTTGTACGCATGTTGGGCAAATGCTACATGGCTTGGCAACCAGGTTTATGCGCCGCACAAGCACCTGCTGGACCCTACAGCCAGGTTTCGAGATCCAGGTGTCCAATGGAGGGGTCCGGCTCTTCCATTTGGAAGCTGGAGCCAGGAGCGTTTGGGGCAGACATAGATATCCCAAAGGTCCCTCAGGGTTTCCACACTTCAGGCGGGTGAATTGTAGTTCAATCAGAGTTCCTTTCTTCGCCCTTTTGGGGAATTTTGTGAGCTTGTTTTTTAGCTCTCTCAAGCGGACCATAGCTGGATGGATATTTTGTCAGCTCGCTGACCCTATTGAACTTGATCCGTTCGTCTGACCGAAGGCTTGTCCCTCGCTGCGTGATCTCAACAAATCGATCACGTTTGTATCGTATGCATTTTGGTGTTCACCCAAGCAATTGGATACTCCCTTTGGCAGCTTTGAACAAAGGCAAATCTGCTGTTTAGGAAGGCTTGGGGCTTACTGGCTCCCGTCTCGCCAGGCGCCTGTTTTTGTCGAAGCCCCTCTTCGTAGTGCCCTTGGTGAAGATCCAGTCCCTCATGCACGAGGCAGGGCGCCCGCGCGCGCGTGCGTGGCGGGGGTGGTTCGCTGGTTCTCTTTGGGGTTGATGGGAAAATATGGAAAAACGGGAAAGCGGGACTGCAAGCGGAGAAGGGGAAGGAAGCCCAAGGCTCCTTAAGTTTACCATTTTGGGTTTGCCATGTTTTGGGAGTGGTTCTTCGCGGTCACAGATATCAGATCAAAGGCCACTGTTCGTGTGAAAATAAACAGATCCCTGAAAGAGGCGTAGTGATTTTAAGACGACCTGATTGGCCAGTGACATGGTTTCCCCCGCAAACTTCAAAAGCTTTCCTCCTTATGAACTTCAAGCTTGGCACCGAAATTCAACCCCACAGGGTCTTCCGTTAAGACAACATATTTGGTGTACGGTGTGCAGGGCTTCCTCACCTTAAGATGGGCTTTATTTTCGTGGGATCCGTTTTTCTGGGAGGCCTCCCACCGGAGAGTAGTCAAGGCCTGCTCTTGGAGACTTTGAGCCAAGCCCGTGCACCCAAGACCCCAGGTTCCGGTGATTTGCCACTGCAACTGTGGGTTTTCCGCCAAAACAACAGCGCTCCTGCCAGCCGACAAATTTCCAAAGAAGTCCCAAATCCCCAAAGTGGTCTTGACCGTTTTTTTTTCAAATCAACCACCAACAGAGCCTGCCCTTTTTTGTTCAGGGGAATTTCCACGGTTCTGGGCAGGGAGGGACCGAAACGAGCTTTCAGGTGGAGTCGGTGAAGGTTCTGAACATCGGCCGGGCCCCACAAGTGGGTTGCCGAATTCCAGTACTAATTCAGAGCTCAGGGGGGACCAGTAGTGACTATTAGACAGTGGTTGTGACATTTGATTTGATTGCAGAGTGGTCAATTCCCATACTGCTTGCAGCCTAATAGTTGTGAAAAAGTGAATATTAGAGAGAGAGAGAGAGTCTTGCGGGCTCAGTATTCAGGGTCCCTCATGGCTTCTCTTGTTCTGGCCCTGAATCCTTCTTGGATTAATCAGGGTTCCTTGAAGGATATATCCCAAAGCTACCGGCTGAGCAAGAGGATTCTCTGCATCTCAGAAAGTGGCCCCAGCATGTTTGTAAGGGACCCTGCAGTTCGGCCATGAACATCACATTTACCAGCTGACTTGGGGCATCTTTTGATGACTCAGGTTAAGTTTTGGGATGTTTTGGGAAGCCCCAGCCAGGTTTGGCAAGCCAGCGACGCCTGTGGGGCTTTCTTGCCTTTCTTTCTTCTTCCATGTGGGTTTGTCCATTGCTGGAGCCCCAACATGGGCGGCTTCTTTTTGGCTTGTGGTTTGCTGATCTTTGGCGGATCTGAATCCCAGATCCTCGGTGCCGGTGCTGCAAAAATCCAGGGGCAACAAGACGTTCACTGAGAATTCCGAAAGAAAGCTCCAAAGCAAATTTTTGACTGCCAGGGCCTGTTTTTTTCATGGAAAGGTCCGGGGAACCTCCCGTCTCACCTCATCGCGGAGTTGGTTCGGAAGGGAAGACCTACCCAGCCTCGAATGATGAAACTTCCATTTGCGTTTTAGAAGATTTTGTCCTTTTCCCCTATTCGTTTCCAAGGGAATCGATTTCACTACTGGAGTCTTTTCCCAGGGGACGAAAGAGCAAATGGATGATTAGGAATCATTCCAAGGCTTTACCAGGGGTTGCCAGGCTAGTGGTTCCCCAAGAATTTGCGATTGGATTGCGAGTGCGAATCGCACCAAAACAGCACGGCTTCCCGTTCTTGTTTGGAAGCGTTCGAGGCACCAACGTCTACAACCTCGCTGACTTTGAGAAGGAGCAGGCGCAGGGATCGCTGGGTGGGGGGGGGGGGTTCTGAATTTGGCCCATGCCTTCAGGGAAGCTGTGGTTGACTCCTTATTTAGAGGTTCCTGAGCAGGGGATTTTTTTCGGAAAAATCAGAAGTTGGTGTTCCCAGCCAATACAGCCGAGGAAGTGCAATTTCGACCCGGGCATTGGCAAAAAAATGCTTGGGGGTGCCTTAATCGGCGTGATCATAGGTCACCGGGATACAGGTGACTGCTGCGATTTTTGTGGGCATACACCGTTTCGCAACTGGAACTGCATGGGTCCTGTGTTGAGGGTAGCCCGGCGATGTTTTCAGATTTAGCTAAGGTCAGCGAGGTTCCGCAGGGAGGGATTTGAAGTTGCGAGGAGATCTGGTACACAAACCTTCGATTTCAATCAATCCTCAGAGTTGGACCGACGATGCGGAGGTGCTTCTTTTCCATGAGTTGGCACAGAGATTCTGCGAAGGAGGCCTTTCGGTGTTTTGTATTGCAGGCTGCCTCAAGAGATATTACAGGAATTCTCCCAAAGGCATTTTGTGCGGAGCTGTAGCATAAATCATAAAGCACTATCCTCGGAACCCCAAGCTTTTGCAAGAACTTTGCAGGGGCACTGCTTGAGGTCTTCTGATGTTGCTTCGCTTCTTCCGGCATCAAATACGATTCAGCTCGCTCCCAAATGAGAACAAGCGGTTCATCTTTTCTTCAGCACTCCCTCCCCCGCAACTCGCTCGCCTTGCTTGACCTCATGAAGTACACTCATCGGCCAATCTTATGCTTCATTCGCCAAATTCTTGATGACCGTGATGTAGCTCGTTTATCTAGGGATCCCCTACTTCATATTTTGTGCCTTTTTTTTCTTCCCCCGGAATGGCCAGGAAATTTTTCCCGTGACCTGCTCAGTGAGGAGGCCTCCCTCGCCGGATGTATATATAGGTAATCCCGTCCCATTTGGGTTTGAACCCGGTGCCCTAGGCCTTCTCCCCCTGTGAAAACCCAAAGCCGGGCAGGCAGCCGCGCGCTCCGCCAGCGGAGCACAGAAGGAGCTGACCACTGGGAATGCTGAACCTTTTTCCCCAACAGCTGAAAGCTATGGGTCTCTTCCCAGATAGGTCTGGGGTGGTTTGGGGCAGCTTTCAGGGAGGGTTCCGGATTCCAGAGGGTTCTGCTGTTTGGGATACCCAACCCTCACTTTTTTTGCAAAATCCCAAAGCTACCGTGGCATGTCTATTTGTGTATGTTTTTGCTATCCATTTACCTGCCTATTGACATTGATCTGTCGATTTATCCGTCTACCTATTTATCCATGCATCTACCTACACATCTATCTATCTATCTACATATCCATCAGTCTGTCTATCTACCCATCTGTGCATCTACGCATTTGTACTTGTCTATCTATCTGTCTATCTGTCTATCTAACTATCCATCCATCCATCCATCCATCTATCTATCAATCTATTTATCTATTTTGTCCATTGGTCTATGGATTTATTCATCGATATGTCTATGTTTTCTCTTCTTTGTTCTTTGTTGTCTTTCTTTCTTCCTGCTTTCTTCCTGCTTTCTTCATTTCTTTCTTCCTTGCATTCTTTCTTTTTTCTTTCTTTCTTTCATTCTTTTCTTTTTTTCCTTTCTTTCCTTCCTTTCTTTCTTCCTGCTTTCTTCATTTCTTCCATCCTTTTTTCTTTCTCTCTTTCTTGCTTTCTTTCTTTCTTTCTTTCTTCCTTTTTGCTTTCTTGCTTTCTTTCTTTCTTTCTTTCTTTCTTTCTTTCTCTCTCGCTCTCTCTCTCTCTCTCTCTATTTCTTTCTTTTTCTCTTTTCTCATATTTCTTTCTTTTCTGGTCATCTTTCCGATCAATCGCATGAATCAACCCGTATATCGTATCTTTCTACGCGCCTATCTATGCATTTATCTTTGCGTCAACCAGTCTACCTGTCTATCTGTTTTATCTATCCATCTCCATCTGCCTATGTGTCTGTGCGCCTCTCTATTTGTCTACCTCTCTATCTACCCGACGCAAGGTGAGCTTGCAACGGATTCAATCATGTCCAAAGTATTGCGCCTGTCACGAAATCCAACCTTGACACGTTTACAAAACATCGAAGATTAGCACGGGACTGTGGCGCCAGAACGATTTCGACTGGTTTTGACAGCTTTCAGCTCGCCAAAACGGACCGATTATATGCCAGGGCCAGCGAAAATGACGCTGGCGCAAGCGCTTGCCCGCGCTTGCCAAGCAAGACACCTTAAAACGATCACCCCTGAATCGCACAATGGCACGGCGACGCAAACGCGCAACCTGAAAAAAAACACTGCGCCTGCGCAGCGAAACGACCCGCAACGTCGTAAAAGCTAGGATGTGCGGACGGGCGCAGCGAAAACAACATGTTGAACATGTTGGGTGTTGCAAGTCAAAACAACATGTTGCATTCCGTGCCTTCCCCAATGGCACGGCAAACTTTTGCCACCTGCGGATGCTGGCGACCACTTGCGGCGGCTCGCGAGCGCTTGCGGACGCTTACGGACGCGAGCGCTTACGCAGCGACGCATGTGGCGAACACATGCTGACACACCCCCCAGACACAGCGGGAGGGGGGAACCCTTCGGCTATTCATTCGGGAAAACAGGCTGAGGGTTAGACAAGGGGATCAGCTGCAGTTGCCAAAGTGCCACGACTTTCTCACATATTCTGACGACCTCCTGCTTGCATTCGACCATCCTGAAGAGGGTTTTCGGCGTGATCAATTGGACTTCGGGGCCGGGGCCGCTTTTCAGATTTAGTCAGTCGCTGGGAACCCATGATACAGCCCTGGTTGACCAATGCCATCTGGAGGGAATCCTTCACTCCTAACCCAACGCTCCCTATTGAAATCCGGGGACAATGCCATGTCTTGCAAGGCGGGGCCCCTACTGTGGCTTGCCTTGGAAATGAAGCCAAGAGAACGCGGTCTATACTTACTGCCAGACTTAGCTTACCTTTTTAACTTCTTGCGCTTTCGGTGTTCCTTCAAGATTCCTCTTTCAACCGGTACGTTGTTGCAGCCCCTCGACACCCAGGCTCTGGCTCAGGGATTGGGCTCAAAACCATTTGATTGAACGGGGCTTCGCATCAACCAGCACGTCGGGGCGTCGACAAGTTGCGTTGGCTTGCCAAGGAATGGGCCAGCCCCAAATGAAATTGGCAGAACACTGGCAAGTTGAGTTACTACTCTGTCGAAGTTCAAGCCCAGGCATCTTTCCCCATCAGCTGTCAATGACAAGTGCAAGTAGCTGATTCTTGAGATCGGAGGCAGCTGTACAGGGGTGGAATGAGAGCCCTGGGACCTCCCTTGCCGTCGAAGCCCAATTTCTGGTCCTTAGTGGTTTGGATTGGTTTGGTTTTGGGTTTGAACTCCTGGCTCTTGCGGGTAAATCGGACACCACCCCGAAACCGCCTCCAAACCAGCAGTTTAAACCGATGAGCGGGCTGATAATTCACTGGGATGCTTGTGGAATCAGAAGGCGGGGTTTGGCAACATCTTTGCTGGCCCCCAACGGACAAAAAGTCACAAATCAGACATGATGACATAGAAAGAACAACAACATCAAGAAGCAGAACAACAAATCAATACATTACATCTTTTCAATGAATCTATAAATGGATGCATCACAGCACAAAAAACACACAAATAAAACACGGTTGTCTGAAAATAGGGAAACCTCCGAAATTTGTGGTGCTGTTTTGGTTTCCCTTTAAACCAAGCCCAATCAGAGTCCCTCAACCCAGAAAAGGGTACCCTAAAACACAAAGTGAAGGTTCGTTGTTTTGGTGCCCCCGACGACGGGACTCCCCAGAACAATGATCTCCTGGTTGATTAATAGGGGGGTGTCCGTTTTTAGTGGGGGTCCATCACTGTTGGAGGGAACGCCCCCTAGCAATAGGATGGGCTTCTCAGTCCGGGGTCAACATAAAATAGACTCAGACGAAGACTTGCTGGTGCGATAGCTAGGGAATAACAAGTCCGGGTGCTGGGAATGGACCGGACGGGCATTGCAAAGGAATCCAACTCGGGGCTGGTTTTTCTTGGGTCATTCCATTTCTCAAATAGCCCTCAATTGGTGGTTTGGATTGGTTGTGGATTTGGATTTGAAGATTTGAAGCCCCGATTGAGGGCAAATGGGAAACCGCCTCGTGAACCCCCTATCGAACCAGCCAGAAGAGGCAGACAAAGCCGGAGGAGCTTGAGCAGCTCCATGATCAGACTGTGGCGGCCATGGACAAGCTGGTCTTGGCGGTGAGTGCGGGCCCCCGGGGATGGTTTTTTTTGGACGCGGCTTGTTGGGACCACAAAACCAACGATTTTTTTGGCGTGCTGGTGCTCAGCAAGGGGGAAGGAACCCGACAAAAAGCATGGTTTTTGTGGTTTCCTTTTTCAGGGAATCCTTAGGGATCCTCCAGTTTGGATCGAATCACCCTGAAAGGCCACCTTTGGGGGAGGTTGTGCTTTTTTTTTTTTGCTTTTTCAGTCGGTACAGTTTTTCGGGTGGGTTCCAGGGAAATGACAAGAACACCATCAGTCGGGGGCCCAAATTCCTGATTTTGACATACTTCACAGTGCCTTCCACAGAACCCGAAACAAACATTGAACGTGCAGAGCTTGCATGCTGCGAAAGCAGTGCATTGCACATGCAAGTTTTGGAAGCTCCCCCGACCTAAGTTCTGGGGTCAGCAAGTTTTGATGCTCTTGACAGTTTTGGATTCAATTGCTATGCCCGCGGAATTGCTTAGCCTAGCAAAGCAAGGCACTCTCAACGGGGGCACCCAATCCGTGGCAAACGGGATGTTGCGACTGCGGGCACTCATGAAGAATCAGGGAACAGCACGAGGAGCCGGCAACCGAGGTGCATGTGCTCGCAAGAGTGGAATGTGAAGAGTGCAAGGAAGGCAAATGGCATACAGCCGCGCGCACCTCGCTTGAAAACATATGCTGAAGAGAGGCAATCAGCAAGGCCTTGACAACTGATGCGATGTCGAAGGAAATCAGGTCGTTGGCGAGGCAGATCGCGAGTGTTGCTACCCCCCACCCTCGGCCTGCGTTTGGGAGAATGCCCTTGTGTGATTGCCAGACTGTTGCCGAAGCTTTTTGCCTTTGCCCCTTTTGGGTTCTCAAAGGTATGAATTGTCGATGAGCGGGGTTGTCTTGGTGGTTTGTTCGTTTGTTTTTTGCGAAGGCCCCCCAAAGAGAGGTCTTCCCAATTCAAAAGAACGCTGAGCCGACCGTGTGCTTTGGGATTCGGCCTTGGTTGCAAGTGGAATCCGGTGGATGTGCTCAAGTCTTCTCTCGATCGCGCTGAGATTTCGGAGGTTTCGTAGATGTTCACCCAGCTAGAACCCGACCAGACCAGAAGGCTTTGCCAAGAGGGGACTGCCGAGCTTGCGGCAAGTTGCCCAGGGGCAAACCACTTGCACGGTGGCACCCGCTGCTTGGACTTTGAGTCGTGCAGGCCTTGCGACATAGGAGGTTCGGAAGGCGAGCAGAGGTGCTGGCACATCAAAATGTCCCTTTCCGATGACAGAGTGGCTCTAAAGGGGCGCCAAGCAAAGATGTTTGGCGTCCCCCTATCTCAACACCCAACATTTTCCCAAGGGAGGGAGGAATGCTCCTCATGTTTTCTTCTTTCAACATGTTATTTTCCTTATGTTGACACATACCCATATTTTCCCTAAGAGGGGGAATGTTCCTTCCTTTTTCCATGCCAGAAGGGTGGCATGTTCCTTTTTATATATATATAATATATATATGTATATATATATATATATATATATACATATATATATATATATACATATTTAAGTCATACTTTTCATTTCCCTTTTTGCTCCCCGGTAACAGCAGTGGCACCCTCCAAATCCTGGCGCTTTCGGGCGAGGCCAGTCCACTGAGCAGGCGCAACACCTGGCGCCTGGGGCGAGGCGCACCGAGCCAAACGGGCGAAACCGGGGGGGGGACTCGTCGGTGGTTCGGGACCTCCGGAAAGTGTCGGCCTTTGGATCCATTTGGATCCATTTTTCTCAAGTGAGGTTGCTTTTGGGCGTGGTGTTTGCAGGGGAAAAAATTGGGAATTTCCCCCCCCCCCCCTTTTTCTCCGGAGGGTGGGTTTTTTCGTTGATGATCGGACGACAAGCGACTCATGAAATAGGTTTGGAGCCCCGGAGCCAGGTATTCGGGTTTCCCTTTGGTTTCTTTTGAAAGACCCCACAAAGAGATTCCCTCAACAAAGAAGACACTAGTTCAGGTTGGGAAGGGGCAGTCACCCGGTTGTCAAAAGCTTCATTTTCCGGCAACGAATCCTGGGGGTTTGTGGGGCAAAGGGGGGAACTGCATGTTCCGGGCAGGCCGCGCCTGAAGTCCATGGTGCAGGCGCGACTTTAAAAGGGCCGCCGTGTTTTTGTTTGTTGGTTTGTTGCTGGGTGGCGCGTGGGTGGTAAATCTGAATGTTGAGGGCACGCGAGTTCCTTTTTCTCTCGAAATACCGAGGGTTGGGAAGCCCCCTCCGACAAAGGTTAGGGGTTTAAGCCTAAGGGGTTGGGAGTTTTTTGGGTAAGGTCCCTGAAAACTTCCAACCGGAAGTCCACTACTGTACCTTTTGAGAGCAGCGAGGCATTTGTCCAACTTGCGGTAGTCTTTGCCAGGGGCAACCCTGTCAGCACCTGGTCGTTTGTAGCTGGTGGTCATGCCATTAGCAGCATGAGGTGGTGCATGGGAAGCAGAGGTCTAGAGCTGGTTGCCAATATAGTAGGTGCCAGGGGAACCATCATGCAAAGCCTAGAGTCGAGGTAAAGATATTTGTTTTGGTAGCTGGAAGCACAGGGGGCATGGATTCCAACCAACCACCAGCAGCACACCCATGCGCGCTTTGCATGTCTTTGAACGCAAGCGACCGTGTTTTTTCTTCTTTTCTTTTTGTTGTTTTTTTGTTGAAGGAAAGTCCAAAGGACCAGCGAGCCTTTGGCTCTTGAGCAAGCCTGAGGAGAAGAAGGAAGCTTCGGACAATGCCAGAAGGCACCGCCTGGCCTTGCACGCGCGGGCCTCGCCCAGCTCATGGGCTTGAGGGCTTGAGGGCCTGCGAAGGCTGAATCTTTGCAGGAGGGTTCGTTGGGCACACCTGGCCTGTTCAAGTCTCTGGGGTCTCTGTTTGTTCTAATCTTACACGGGCTAGATGAAACATGACAGAATCTGAAACACATCTTCTGAAGCCCTGAAATATCGAAGCCAGATGGATAAATTTCCTGCTGATGCAGGTGTGCCCCTCCAGAAGTGGGCTGACTCCCCACGCAAAAGAGCCATCCCCCGGATCAAAATCAACCAGACCTTGGCTGATCTTCCACTCCCCCAAACATGCAGTTCCCAGTTTAGTCTTCCACGACGTGAAAAGAGGGGGGGGGGGTGATGTTCTAAATGTTGGGCAGCCCTGCCTCTCTTCCGACACCTTCACCACCGGGCTTTTGTGGAGTGGTTGGGGGCGCTTTTGCCAACGCAACCCGAAAACTGGGCCAAGCTGAGGCTTCTCGCATCGTGGACGCCAGTTGTAGCCCAACCTTGGTATGCGTTTGTTTGTGTCTCTGTGTTCTCTGTGTGTCAGTGGTTACGAGCCCTCATTCGGGCGCCCCCTCCAGCTGGAGCTTCACAAGAAAGCCATCTCCACTATGGGACTTTTTTGACATGTTGCAACTTCTTCTCCTTGGTTTCCACCTGCAGCGCTCACTTCACAAGCTGGATTTTGCTTTCTAGAGGTTGTCAAGGCTAGGAAGCGGGCCCCTTGTCCGAAAACCGCTTGCGAGGTGACGTTGAACATTGCGATGGGGCTCATCGCCAGAAAGCAGACGAGCTTGTTTGAGTGTTCAGACAGCATTGAGCAGAAGATGCACTTACCATTGCACCGCCTTGCTATGTTTCTTGCAGGCGTCCTTCTTGGAATTGAAGGTACCCAAAGACTAATAACCACTGGTTGATTATATAATAGGGAGGTGCAGCCCCTTTCACTTTATATAGGGGACCACTTAAAAAATCCAACCTGAATCCCACCACTGCGATTTCTCCAATGTGTTTCCTTCTAGCTTGTGTTGAATATCAGCCACAAGAAGTTCCCCCGCAAAACGCATACAACCACGCATGGGGGAGTTGCCCCTATCCGAATAGGGGCATGCACCAAATGCTTGACTTCCTTGCGGTTGCCCTTGAAGCCAAAAAAGGTTATACCCTCAAAAAAGACACCCACGCACACGTGCATGTACTACATCGGGGTTAGAACTGAGGACAAGAAGATGCTGGGGGATTGCGTCCGGCTCCTGAACTACATGTTTCAGGCAGGGCGGTTCGTCTCTTCGAGGCCGCAGGTGCTTTGGACGAAATATAAGCCATGTGTTGGTACCCAGCGCATGGAGCTTGGCCACTTTCCAAACCATTTTGGTTTGGGGTCCCAAGTATAGCCAAAGAAAAGGCGCAACCCATTTTCGGACAGGCCTAAGAAAAAGGTTCAACCCATGTTTGGTCAACCCCAAGAAGGTGCAACCCATGTTTGGTCAACTCCAAAGTTGCCCCCTTTTGCAAGAACTGGGGACCAACTCATCCGACTGCAAGGCATCCGGCAGGGTTTGGGAGGAAGGCTGTGGCGAGCTTTCGAGTCGCGCTCGAAAGTTCGTCCGCTCTTTGCGGGTTTTGTTTTCTGGAAAGGATCCCTGAAACGGTTGGAAGTTAAAACCCCAGAAATCGGGGTCGGTCTTTCTGTTTTTTCAGACCCTTTGGGTTTTGTCCATCCACAGTAGGCAGTATGGGGTCAACTTCTTATGTCCCGTGAGACAAACGCTTCTTCGCGTTCGCTTCCTAGGCTTGCCTGGTGAAGGTGGTGGTGAACGCGGGGACCTGAGGACCTGCGGTGCGTACCTGGGCCTTGGCAAGTCCCTCGGTTTTCGGGGATTGAACAAAAAGATGTGTGAAGAAAATGGCAACCCCATGTTACTTGGTGGCTCCCAGCCATCCGGTTCCTGAGCTTAGCCTTTTAGTGTTTTGTGGTAGTTTTATATAAGCCACTAAAAGTTAAACTTTTGGCGGGGGATCTGAGGGCAGCCCAGGTTAATCAACCCCTGTTTATGAATAGGGGGGCGTCCCTGCGTTTTGTGGGAGGGGAACACCCCCAGATGAATAAACTGGGGTTGACTAATCTGGGGTCACCATTGTGGTGATTTGATGTGTTTTTCTGAGTGGTGAATATGGGTGAAGACGCGGTCCTGAAGTGGTTAAGGGTGCATCCTACCTCGAAGCTCTCCCAACAGAGTCCCGACCTGTGGTTTCAACGTCATTCGTTGGCTGCCGACTTGGAGTGTTTTGGGCAAACTCATGTTAGGTTGGACATACTGTGGATGGACGAAATCCATTCCGCACCACTTTGAACCATGGTTGCAATCATTGTTTGTTGGTATTTACAGGAGAATCATCATTCCAGGGTTTCTTAGGTGGTGCAGGATTCTGTCCATCCACAGTAGGATGACTGTTCCATTGCAACCCACTATAGTCCTGACCGGTCTTCCCAAGCATTCTGAATCCAGGGATTGTGAATCCAGGGCGATTGCTGGTGGTTTGCTTGCTTATCAAACAAAGATCAAGAATGAGTATATGGGCACCCTGTTGGTTTTTCAGGTAATGGTGTGTCTGGGGAGTTTTGTCACATTTTGCGGGAACTTTGAACAACCAAACATGTGTCTGGGAGGGCATTGGACCTTTGGACCTCACCCATGCCACAAGGAGCTGACTTATGGTCCACTTTGGTATCGGGCTAGTTGCCCCAACGCCTTGACATGTTGTCCATTTCTTGAGGGCTTTCCTTCGGAGTGCTTGTTTTGGGAATTTAAAGGAGACATCCCCCCCATTTTGCCGTTCGCTCAATAGAAAAGCACAGATGCAAGCGTTGATTGGGTTGGGACATAGAGAATCCCAGGACACTTTAAGGGATCTGAAACGGTGGCCTTGTTGCCCCTTGGATAAGTTGGGTGACCAGCCGCTTCTTTAAAAACACTCCCCGAAGTACACGAACCATTCTAGGGGTAACTTCCCCATTCTTTCCAGGGATCCTTCTTTCTAGACAACCACCAAAAACCCTGGGGGAAATGGCTGGTTTTTGAAAAGAACGATAGCGGGGAATCAACCCGTACCACCATGTGCGTTTACTGCCAAGTTAAAGCGGCACCGCCACTTGTTTGGTTGCCTCGAAGTCAAACCTGCATGAAGGTTGCGTGGTTTATGTAAGGGTCCGTCTTTTTTTGAGGGTGCCCCTTTTTGGTAAGCAACAAGGACAACCGAAGCCATTTTGGGAGGTCCAACTTTGAAAAGGACAGAACACACGTCCTCTTGGGGGAGTTTTGCAGGGAAACCAAAAGAGAACAACCCCAGATTGCCCCAGGTCTCTTTTGGAAACCAAAGGACAACCCCAGGCTTTCGACAGATCCTCTTCCCCTTCCCTCTTCTGGGAGTTTGGAACGGACATCTCTTTGGTGCATTTTGCCAAGGGATGCTAGGACTTTAACTTTTTGCCGATGGGTTTTCTCTTTTTGCCACTACAAGTTATTCACTTTTGGCAGGGCTTCGCAGAGTTTGCCACCCTTTTGGTTGACAATAGATGGCCCTGGTTGATTTAAGCACCAGGTAAACCAGGAATCGCCCTCTATGTCCAAGCCAAATCAACCAAAACGGACACCTATGTCCAGCAGCTCCCACGCGCTTTGCGATTTGAGGCCGCGGTGGAGTTCTTCCACCGAGCCGCGCGCCTAAGGGCTGGGGACGGCCAAGGCGGCCAAGAGCCGCCGCTGGGGTCCTGTTGAAAGCTTTGGGGTCTCAGCCCAGATAGGCTCCGGAGCGGCCCTGAGGTAAGGTTCCACGAGGGTTCCACCAGGGTTCCACCAGGGTCCACGAGGGTTCCACGAGGTTCTGCGAGGGCTGCGGAGCACTGCATGCTGTTGGGGTGCCACCTGAGCTTATTTGGAGTTTCTTTTTGATTTTTTAGAGTTGACACTTGTTTTTGGAGTTTGAAACTGATTTTCTTGTTTATTTGACCGTTTTGGCCTCAGCAGTGACATCAACGGGCACGGATTTGGGGCGTGCCGGGTTGTGGCAGTTCGGTTCACGGGTTCCAGGAAATGGGATACTTTTCTTTTATTTGGGGCACTTCGAAAAAGCCTTTGCTGCCGCATCAGAGGGGACAATTCTTTCCAGTGAAACCTATGGGGCTGACTTTGATTTTTAGATTTTTATCATGGTTGACAAGGGGGGGGGGTTGGAATTTTGCAGGTCAACTTTTGCTAGGTCCCCCAGTAGTGCCCTTTCTCACCCTTTTTAGGTTGAAACGGTTCCCCGACTGAAATAGACTACAGAAAAAAGAAGGTACCCTTATTGTAACCTCTCTACTGGAAAAGCCAGACACCCCAGGCTGCGGGGGAAAAAGGATGCCTCTGGAGCTTGGGCCATCCGCCACTTCACTCCTTTGCTTTGAAGGTCAACTTTTGGGAACGCCCCAGGTGGATAGCTCCATGAAGATGTTCTCCATCTCCGTGGCCTACGGCGACAAGAACATGGCGCGACCGCAACCCGATTCGGCCTCGGGCTTGAGTAAAGTTATGGGTTCTGCAAACAGGGGTTGTCTCCCCAAATGGTGGCTTTCCTCTGGTTTCTCTTTAAGCTCACCACATGGGTACCCTTCCAAAGCAGGCACAGCCTTGTCGACCTATAGGCTAGAACCCTGGTGATATGTCTTGGTTGGAGCCATCAAGATCAGCTGCGGTGAGATACTTGCGGCATCCGTGTCCCTTGCCGCATCTCCCAGGTCCATGCCCTCTGGGGAGAGATACACCACGCAGGTTTGGTTTTTGAGAGGCTTTTCTTGAAAACATCTGGAGGTGTGTAGATACAGTTGTATGGGTATACATTGCAACCAAGACATTTGTGTCAAGGGTTTGTAGCCTTCCACACCTTCCAACGCCACCTGACCATGCTCTTGTTGAAGGGTGGACACCGTCCCCGAGAAGGGCACCTCACAAAGATATTTTTCTTTTGGCGACCCGTTTCGGGCCTCATCCTCTTCGCAGGGGGAGCCTAGGGGCCTCCCTTAAGGGGCGTTCGTCACTTTCCGAAAAGCGACAGGTGAGTCGTTGCCGTCTGAAGGGGACATGTTTGGTGTCCAAAGTGGAGTTTACCGTCGCTCCTGGAAGGTTTGTTTGGCTTGACGCAATTTTCTGGGTCGGCTATACTGTAAGTGCCTTCAACAACTGGAACGGTTGTGGCCTACTTTCAGACCACATTCAGCCATGATGATTGGAGTATACCATTAGTACCCGGAATTTCGAATTCCTCCCAATCTTGATGTTCGGCCCCATGTTCTGCGGGATGAAGCATCCATTTCTGGAGGCGAGGCGTGACTTTGGACCCCATTTTGTTTCTTGTTGGTTCAATGCTCCATTTGCGTCGTCTCACCATACCCCGGAACTTTGGACCCCCATGTTTTTGTTGGATAAATGCTCCATTTTCGCGTCGTCTCATCCTGTCCCCCGAAACGCGAAGCGCCTCCGAAGCGCTGGCGTGTCGCCAGGTCTTCGACCCCTGCCTGGAGGACTTCTTGGAGATGCTCACCAAGCTCTGGCGCGCTTCCGTGCAGGCGAGACGACGACACAAATCATGGATCTCTCTCTCTCTCTCTCTCTCTCTCTCTATGTATATATACATATATATATATATATGATATGTATATATGATATGTATATATGCATGTATATGCATGTATGTGTATGTATATGCTATGTATATATATATATATATATGATATATATCTATGATATGTATATATGATATGTATATATGTATGTATATATGCATGTATATGCATGTATGTGTATGTATATGCTATGTATATATATATATATATATGATATATATCTATGATATATATCTATGATATGTATATATGCTATGTATATATGTATGTATATATGCATGTATATGCATGTATGTGTATGTATATGCTATGTATATATATATATGATATATATCTATGATATGTATATATGATATGTATACATGTATGTATACATGCATGTATATGCATGTATGTGTATGTATATGCTATGTATATATGTATGCATATATGTATGTATATGTATGTATTTATGCATATAGATACGTCTCTTGAAATGGGGGTCGTTCCCAGCTCCTGTTCGCTTCCCTTGAAAACACACACACACACACACACACAACAAGTGGTACCCTAAAAAAGAGACACCCATATCTATATATACACACCCGCAGAACGGGTGGTTGACCGTCGCTTACATTTGTCAACGGGGGGATGGGGGGGGGGAATACCCACCAAGTTCGACTGCACACAGTGGTGTTTGGCTTAGCAGCATGCTCCTTGAGGTTCGAGGCGCCCGTTTGTGTTGTGTTCAGTGGCGTTCTGCTTGATTTTGAGCTAGATGCCTTTCACCAGGCCCTTGTGTTAAGCATGGCCACGAAATACTTGGTTTTTGTCTTCTTTGGCAGGTCTTGTCTCGTTCAGTTCCAGACAGCGTCGGGGCCAGCACTGGGCTTGCTTCGTCGTTTTGGGCAGTGGGAGATGCTGAGAAGGCCTGCGCCACAGCCAGCAGTGGCTGCTGCCGTTGTTTTCTTCGCACCCGAGCGCCATCTTAAAGGCCTGTGAACAGTACAGACTGGCGCTCTCTCAGGGGCAAGTCAAGCTTCCCCCGCGTGACAGCTGCTGACCTGACGCCATGGCTGGACGCGTGACAAGTGGCCATTGCAGCCAACGGCCAACCGTCCGTCCTCGTCGTATATATATATACATATATAATATATACATATGTCTCTGATATATCACCGCTGTGCAGTTTGAGACCCGCAACTGCGTTGTCGGTCACCTCTTTCCGTGAGTGCCTCTTTGGCCCTGCTTTGCCCAAAGCGAGAGGGGCGAGACGAAGACCTCGAGTGTGCTGTTGTTTTTGTTCTTCTTCTTTTTTATGTGTGTGTGTGTGTCCCGAACGCTTTCGGCTTGGTCGGCCCCCATGAAGGTAAATCCATGATCCCCTTGCTTCACGCAAGCTGCTCACGTCAGCGAATTGACCTGAACTTTGTTTGGTTTTCACCCCATTTTGGCAACCATTTTGGTGCAGGTGCCAAAAGGTTGGCTTTCTTTATATACAAGAATCCGGGTCCCAAAGGGCAAGTGAGCTTACAACTGTCCCAGAGAGCTCTGCTGCCTCAAGCAGCCTTTGCGGGAACCGGGACTCCCTCATCCCTTCAGGCCTCCAAGGTCTTTGCTTGGCAGGGTAGCTCCTTCGGCAAAAGGGGTCAACGGCTTCTTTGTGTTTCCCTGTACCAGGGACCAGAACCGGTAGCGGTGATCCAAAGGCAAGGTCTCTTCCAAGCTCCAAAGTTCCCAGCCCCCTCTTTGCTGCATCCGACAAAGCCCCCACCCCAAGCCCTTTGGGCTTCGCAACCCTGCAGCGCAGGTGGTGAATGGCATCTTGTCACTGCTGAGCGTGCCCCACTACGTCAGGGACTCAGATGGCCGGATGGCCAGTGCCAGCCTTCGGCTTGTCGCGTTTCAGAAAGGGGGGCGGGTTGGAGTGAACGAAACTGTTTCCCCTGCATGGCTGTGGAGCACGGGAATATAGTTCGAAGGGGCATTCGGTAGTCATAGAGAAGGGAATCAAAGACTTTGCAGCACAGAAAGGATTATGTTCCACGTTCTGGAATGGATTTAGTCCCCTTGGTTTCAACCACGGACCATGTACAGTTGGATTGGCCGACCGGTCCAGATTTCCACTGCGAGCCTAAGAAACCCCGGCACCCTGGGTCTTGGGAGCACCCCTATAGCCCCATCTGGGAGAAAAATGCCAAAAGAGAGGAACTCGAAGTTGAATTGCTGGGTTTTGGCTGGGGTTTGTCCCTTGACCTGAACATTGGGGGGGGTAAAACCACCGGGTACCACCCCTTTTCCCGCTAGGAAATCCACCTGTCTGCGCGTCAGGTGAAGCATTTGGCCCCAGGGGCCGCTAACACGCAGACGGCCGAGAGCTTAGATAGGAGACCATGCTGAGCAACCCTCTCAAAGGCGAGCTACAGGAAATTCTACCGGAAATCCCGGTTTTTGGCGGGTATTTGGCAAGTTTCCTGCAGACATTCCTGTCTGGAACCTATGAAAACCAGTACCCCCACCAAAAACGAGCACGCAACATGGGCCCTATATCCATGGGGTC
>CAUJNA010001558.1:150000-160000 GCA_963377175.1 Effrenium voratum
TATGTATGTATGTATGTATGTATGTATGTATGTATGTATGTATGTATGTATGTATGTATGTATGTATGTATGTATGTATGTATGTATGTATTTATTATTTTGTGTAATGTAAGTACAGTAGGTAATGCGTGCATGCAGATATGCATATGTGTATATTATGTGTAATGTAAGTTTGCATGTATGTATGTGAATTGCTTGTACGTAAGTGGGTAGGTAGGCCGGCTGTCTGTTTGTCCATCTGTCTGTATTTGTGTATGTACGATTTATGTGCATATATATATATATATATATACACATGCATACACGAAGCATTCAGGTGGAAGGCATCCTGCATCACAACCGGCAGTTCAACCACTACACGGCCGCTGTCCGCGAGAGGCTGGGAGGAACTGAAGCCGAGGCACCAGGCCATCTTGCCCCAGCTTCGACGTTTCGTACCTCGGATTAGGCAAGTTGGCAGATAAGTTGGGCGTGTTTGCCGCCCCAAAAGAGCGATTTTGCTTGCCTCTTAAACGGGACATCCTATTGATCTATTGATCACGCAGAGTTTTTTCATCCTGGCTCAACATTGGTGGGCATGCTAGGCATGGGTTTTGGTCCCTTGCCCCAGAAGATGCAGCGCGATGTTATGCTGTTCATACGTTGTTTGGAGGTATGGAGGTCACATGCCCCCCTGAATTCATTTTGATTTTATCCTGTTGGTTTTAAAGGGAATCTAACACAACTGGACATATGTGTATTTTTCCCAGGGGACTTGCAAATAGAAGTTATGCATACCACTATGTCAAATATTCTATGCGCCTATGCAGAAGAACGGCTAAGCACCTGCCTTGGAGGCATTTGCTTATCAGGGGAGACATTAGAGCCCCCCCTAGTCCCAGAAAGGTTCTAGGAACCCGTCTATGAACCTATCTGCATTGCAGACACAGGTTTTTCACCAGCAAAAAGGGATGACACCTGGAAGTTGCAGCTGTCGAGTGTCCCTATTCTTTGGGGTCTCAGAGCAACGTCTCGGTCCAAGTTTGGTGGTTCACTCCCGAAAGGGCCCTAAGGCACTAACATACGATCACAGGTTCCCTCGATGCTTGCGTCCGAGTGCGTCCGCCAAGGACCAGCTGCCCATGGGTAAGTCGGCGCTTTCGGCGACGCCGCCCATGGCTTTTGACCCAACGGGCTCACAGGGCCGCCGATTTTTGTCGTGATTTGCATTCAGCGGGTTGGTTCAATTCTGAGAACTGCGACTGAGCACAGATGCCCCTAGGCGAGCCCTGCAAGTTAACATGGAACCCGCAAAGGATGCCCCTCAAATTTTTTGGGTTCCAGGTCAATTTGTAGGAGTGTTGTTCCTCCCAACTTGCCGGCATTCCGCATGCACGCTTTTGGCTTGCGGGCTTCGTTTGGTACAGGATCCTGACCGACATCACCACCGCGCAGGCTTGATGACTTTGGGAACTCGGGCTGTATGTCCAAAATGAATCGACCCGACCGTTTGGCGTTTGCAGGTTGGTTCATTTCTTTTTGTCTGGGTCCCAAAAGGTGAACCTGTTATTTCCATTTTCCCAAAAGGGCGAGTGAAAAGGATGGTGAAGAGAGTCACTCGGAACCCAAGGACACTCAACAAGATTCAAGGGTCTTAAATACTTAGAATGCAGCAGCAAGTTACCTCATGATCACACGGCAGGAATGGTGTGTGCGTGTATAATTATTTAGCCCCATATACTACCTGGCAAGCAACAACACATGTGCAATATGGCATGTGTGTGTGTGTCGACATCTAGGGTAGGTTGCAGCTTGGTGTGTCTCTTTTTAGGGAAGCCCCTGTAAGTTGGTTTAAAGAAAACCAGAAGGACACCAAACACATTTTGGGGAAACCTAGCGAAATCGCTCCGAAGAAGTTCTAGGGCAAACATATTGGCAGATTTTCCGCGTTTTGGGTCTATATGTCCTTGCAAGATCCTGATATGAACCAACCAGGTTGCGGGGTTAAAAATTGCTTGGCCCGGCCGCTGATAAATTCTTTGGGTGGGATCATATGGAGTTCAACCAATGGCGCATCATTTCTGGCTTCGGAATCCATTTTCGGGAATTCCAGGGTTCCAACACCCCCGAGGGTCCCTCGTTCTCCCTGCGACAGGGCTGCTTCAGTTTCCAAAATCAACCGACCGTAGCCCCATCGTCCCATCCTCCGGGCCTAGCATGGGTTTGGGTTCTTGGCGTCTTTTTGAGGCGCAATGTATCCTTTTGGGGGTTTGAAGGGACACCCAAAAGAACACATCGTTTTTTGGCACAAACTCATACGCGAGTTTTTCAATTTGATGGACCCTTTGTTTGGTATTCAAAGGGAAACCAAGGAAACCGGCGTCTTTGAGAATCCATCCACGAAATTTGCCAAATCGGCGGCTTTCAGAAATTCTCGGACAAGCACTTCGAGCTTTTCCGCCGGATCCACGACTACGGCAACAGCCCGGGATCCCAAAGCAACTAAGGACCCCCTTGTCAGGGCCTTTGGGGTTTGGGGGATCTCTGTATCGGGAGGGGAGCAGTCTCGCAACTTTCTCCAAACCCAAGTTTATTGAAGAAACTGTTTGAACTCCAAAATCTGAAAAAAAAAGCGTTTGGGCTATCCCGATCCCAAGTTTGTGGACATAGTGCAAACCAACAAAATGAGAGCTGCTTTGGCGGACAAGCAGCATCCTTTGGCTCATGTTTAACGGATGTACCTTTGGGTGGGGCCAGCCGCGATGGATTTGGAAAACCCGAAGCACGTCACGCGTGTAGCATTCTCGAACCCATTTGTTAGAACTCATTTAGGTTCAGCCGGTCAATTCACAATACTGGAACCTTTTGTGAAAATGTTCTGTATTGCAAGTCTCACCAAACATGGACCATGTCAGCTGGGGGACAAAAGCGGAGGAGAAGCAATCCATCAAAACTCACGGCCCCACGTTGGTAGCTGAATTAATTCGCCCCCCCCATTTGAGGCTTCCGATTTTGGTTGGATCGAATCGGTCCCGTCTGGGGGCAAACGCAGACTTGGCGTCTGACCCCTGGCCTGGGAAGCCAAGTCTGGATCTCGAAGCCTGCGGGCCCCCAAGCGCCGCATCGCGGGCGGATGTGCGGAGAACGGGCGGAGAACGGGTAGCTACAGCCATCTGCATAGCCGTCCTTTTCGGTGGTTTCGAGCTAGACAAATCGATGGCGAATAGGTCTCCTTTTCTCCTTTTCGGTGATTTTGAGCTAGAAAAATCGATGGCGAATAGGTCTCCTTTTCTCCTTTTCGGTGATTTTGAAAAATCGATGGCGAAAAGGTCTCCTTTTCTCCTTTTCGGTGATTTTGAGCTAGAAAAATCGATGGCGAATTTGTCTCCTTTTCTCCTTTTCGGTGATTTTGAGCTAGAAAAATCGATGGCGAATAGGTGTCCTTTTCTCCTTTTCGGTGATTTTGAGCTAGAAAAATCGATGGCGAATAGGTCTCCTTTTCTCCTTTTCGGTGAATTTGAGCTAGAAACATCGATGGCGAATAGGTCTCCTTTTCTCCTTTTCGGTGATTTTGAGCTAGAAAAATCGATGGCGAATAGGTCTCCTTTTCTCCTTTTCGGTGATTTTGAGCTAGAAAAATCGATGGCGAATAGGTCTCCTTTTCGCCTTTTCGGTGATTTTGAGCTAGAAAAATCGATGGCGAAAAGGTCTCCTTTTCTCCTTTTCGGTGATTTTGAGCTAGAAAAATCGATGGCGAATTTGTCTCCTTTTCTCCTTTTCGGTGATTTTGAGCTAGAAAAATCGATGGCGAATAGGTGTCCTTTTCTCCTTTTCGGTGATTTTGAGCTAGAAAAATCGATGGCGAATAGGTCTCCTTTTCTCCTTTTCGGTGAATTTGAGCTAGAAACATCGATGGCGAATAGGTCTCCTTTTCTCCTTTTCGGTGATTTTGAGCTAGAAAAATCGATGGCGAATAGGTCTCCTTTTCTCCTTTTCGGTGATTTTGAGCTAGAAAAATCGATGGCGAATAGGTCTCCCTTTCTCCTTTTCGGTGGTTTTGAGCTAGAAAAATCGATGGCGAATAGGTCTCCCTTTCTCCTTTTCGATGGTTTTGAGCTAGAAAAATCGATGGTGAATAGGTCTCCCTTTCTCCTTTTCGGTGGTTTTGAGCTAGAAAAATCGATGGCGAATAGGTCTCCCTTTCTCCTTTTCGGTGGTTTTGAGCTAGAAAAATCGATGGCGAATAGGTCTCCCTTTCTCCTTTTCGGTGGTTTTGAGCTGGAAAAATCTGGTTTACCTGGTGGTTTAATCATATATTAGGGCCATCTACCCCTAAAAGGACACGTACAGCCATATGGCTGTGGGTCAAAATGACACCACCAGGAATTGGACTGCAGGTTTTGTTCCTTTCCATTTACCAGGGTAAGCCATTCTGAGCACCTATTTTTGACCCACAGCCCTGTGGCAATGTGCTTGTTTTGTCGGGGCTCGGTGCCCGGTTGGTTCAAAGGGAGCCACAAGGCAAGCCACCGAGGGGTACCCCTATTGTGACACGCACATGCGCACACACCCGCAACTATGTGCACCTCTTAAAGGACACACATATAGAAATATATGTATATAGGTGTGCAGCTTTTAAAGGTCAATTCTTTACCCCTGTTGCGGGAAGGCAGAATTCCCAAGCGTGACTTTATGCGGGCGCGCCGCTCCAACTGTTAGGTTGGGATGAAGAGGCCTACCTTGCGGCGTCCACCGCCCACGAGGAAATAGTCGACGGGGCTCAGAGTCAAATTTGAGTTTTTCGGGTTGGGAATGTACGAGTTAGCCAAACTAGTGTGAAATATGGCTCCATTTTTGAGGGAGTTCGGGCAAACCGCAGGTTTTTGGTCCTTGGCTTCCATTCACCAAAGTGTCATTTTGAGGAATCCAAGTTTTGAGGCAGCCATATTGGCTTGGTTATCTTTGGCTCCCTTCATTTAATTTGGAGCCTATGTGCCCATGGTTCCCGGGCTCAAAGTTGTGTGAGACCCCTTGACTCGGAGTTCGAAGGAAATGGTTTAAACGAATCATCGCCCACGAGGAGTGTTGAGTGGGCTGAAGGCTTTGGGGTGGTTCAGAGTGGCTTCTAATGCTCGCTCCGCGCATTTTCGGGTTCTGTAAAGGGTTCCTGAGATTGCTGTGGGGGATTTTACTTGGGCGTGTTTGTGTTGGCGATTTTCGCTTTCAACCAGCAGGAAGCCAAAAAGCCTAGGCCGATGTGACGCCCTCGGATCGTCGCGGGGAGCAAAACGTTAAGTTTCCCTCAACAGCGACAGCACAGGACAGCACAGGTGGGGGCTCGCGAGGTTTCCTGGCTTTGCTCATGCCCAGCGGTTGCCTCGTTTTTTTTGGGAGAGGGTTTCCCTTTAACACTGTGGCAATACCTTTTTTCCCATGGCCACTGGGGATATTGGGAGGCTTGTGCAACCACAAGTCTTTGGCTTTTGGCTGTCACACCGCAGTGCGGGAGGTATCGGTGCTCACTGCTTGTTGACTTCGAGGGCTCTTGCAGATGAACTTGGAACAGACAAACCGCCGCAAGGCTCGGAGTCTCCTTTTTGGAGAAAGGGACAGGCGTGTCCTTTTTGTGCTGGCTGTTACAGGCGACCCAGGCAGGTCTTGGGAAGGTCACCAAGGGGTGTGCCCTACTGACTACACAACCCATTCATTTTGACCCCGGCTTGATAAACCGGTCCTATTAATCTTTGGTGCATTTTGCTTGGATGTTAGGACTTTAACTTTTTGCCAACTAGTGGGTTTTCCGTTAAACCACTAAAAGTTAAACTTTTAGCAGGGGAGCAGCAAGCAACCGAGTAGTAAGGTTGTATTTGTTCCAAAAGTGATTCTCCACTAAAAGGGAACACCCCCGGATCAAACTCAACCCTTTGGATCAAAATCAAGCCCTTGGTTCTGCTTGATGTGGGGTTCCCAGATCCCTCAATCTCCGACAACATCATCTCTGGTTTTTGCTTATCGCTCGTGTTAGGGGAACACCACCCGACCGCCCCCACAATCCATGGAAGTGGAGCACCGGGTCCGACTGCTGGTATGCCGGACAATTTGCTGCAGCCAAACTTCCGGGGGTTGGGCCAAGACGCTGGTTACCACCCATGGCTTTGTAGCACTGTTCAAACCTGCGCTTTAGTTTCATGGTTTGCCCTTTTCGCTGTTTGTGGCATCCTCCCTGGTATGTAAACGGCAAACCATTTTCTGGTTTCCCCCTTCCTTTGTGACTTCCCACACCAACATCTCCTCTGGGCTCGCTTGCTCGCAACTGCCGCTCATTGGGCACGCCTTTCCAGGACCTCGCTGCTGACATGGGCCTCATGCGCGAGTTCCAGGCGAACTGAAACGAGTGGAGGGCCCATTTCCAGGTTTGGAGGCCCGTTTTCCGCAAGGCCCCGTCCCATTCTGCCAGTGTTTTGGCTCTGTTTGAAGGTTTGCTGTTTGAATTGGATGGGGACCTTTAGGCTTGAAGCAGTCCCCTGTGGTTGGAACCAATTCTCAGGGAGTGGGGTGTGCGCGGTGTGCACTTGTTTTGTGGTTTTTCTGTCCGACAAGCGGTTCTGACGCGGCGCGGTCATAGTGTGGTCTCCGGCAAGCCTTGCCCTAGGGTCGAGCAACAATGGGCAAAACACCGTTTGTCTCTCTCTCTCTCTCTGTTTTTGTTCTAAACTTCCCTTGACTAACCCATCATTTGCGGGCAGTAGCCATGACAAGCTAAGCGCTCAGCAATTCGTTCCACGACTAATGTTGGCCCCAAACATGTTGGCCCCGAACAAGGATCAACCCCTACTCTTGGAGGGGAACACCCCCCTATTAATAAACTGGGGTCAATATGACCTGACTGCCAGACGGACCTGGATAAGTACAAGCCGCATCACAACGCCGGGGCCTGAGGCTTCGAAAGCGGAGCGCCCCTTCAGTCGAAGGCTTAGGCGAGCCATTCCTGGCATCAAGCCTCAAGCCGCGGCCGCTCCGCATCGAGCGATTCGAAAGCGATTTTGCAAAGCTGCAAATGGCCTAAGGCGGAAAGCCCATCATGGCCCAATTTGGCCAAACCTCGCTTCGAACGGAGGAGCATCTCGGATTTCATGGCCACACCTCGCTTGAGGTGGGCATCATTGTGGTGGATGGGCGGAACCTCCGCGCCAGCCCGGCCGCCTAGGATGAGACGAGCCAGCAGCGGCTCATGGCAGGTCGAGCCCCAGGAAAAAATACTCAGGCCTTCTTTTGTCTGGGTCCGGAAAGCAGAAATCCCCAGCTTTTCATGGGGGCGCCCAAGACTGTTGACCCTGGCGGAGCCATGAGGGACAACCCTGAGGGAGAATCCGGATTGCCTTCAAAGCGGGGTAGCGCTTTGGTGAAATGGGGCTGGTCAGGTTACGGCGTGCCTAAAAACAATTCGGTGTGGGCTTCGAACCCCAACCTGCCCATCCAAACCCAGACAAATTGCGCATGGTGGGTTTCTCATTCACCTCCCTTTCTTTGAAGCCACCCGCCAAAAGGGGGTACACTAAAAACACCCCCCCCTTCTGAAACACCGCATTCTTGGTGGGCTCACTGAATGGGGTTTCAGATAGTACATGGTCTCTGTTTCCTTTTGAGCGGGGGAAAAAAAGACACCGAGGCCTGCAGCCGGTGCCCGAGCGCGGCCTGAGCGCGATGAAGAGGCGACGGGTTTCGGCGGACAAGTCGACGAGTCGGCGCCTGGGCACGGGCGTGCCCCTTGCGTTTGAGCCACAAGGAAACCGTTGCCAGTGAAAGCCAAGGAATTGAGAAACCTGGGCAAATGAGGGTTCGGCTCACTGAAAATCATGGGCAACAAGAGATGTTTTTTTTTCCCCCCAGGAAGGTCCTTACCAGTGGATTCCTGATTTCTGGTTTGTGAGTTCTCGCCATTTGCCCACGCGGCTCCATGGAATGTCAGCCTGGGATTGACTCCAGCTGGCGATTCATAGGGGTGTCCGCCTTTTAGGCGGAGGACCCCTACGGGACATCCCAGCTATGAAATGGATGTGAAATCAGACATGTCTGTTCAGGCGCATGTATCTTTTTTTTGTTTTTCTTTTTGGGGGTCTGCCTCCGTCTATGCATCCCAGACCAAACGGAGCAACGCGTTGGGCCGTGGGCCATACGAATTCGGGGTGCCGGAGCCATGCTTGGGGGCTTCTGGTCTGGTTTCATGAAAAGCGTTCAGCACTCCTCCGTAAGGGAGTCCCCAAATCAACAAAGTCAAAAGAATAAGAGTTGAGTGTGCTTCTGAACCCTTTTTCGGTTAAAGGGCAACCAGAAGTAAACCAACCATTTTGCTTTTGGGTGGCCCTTGTCTGATGAGAAGTTCCTGCCAGTTATTGTTCACCTCCAGCCCGGCCAGAGAATCCAATCGCTCGCTCTGGCCAGGGCTTTGACGGACATCGCACGGAAGAAGTGCCAGGCGGTGCTCCACAGTTTCGACCAGGCCAACAAGGCGCCGCCGGCCGCCTTTGGCCTCCGCCGTTTGAGCGTGGCACTCCTTTGAGGGCTACTCCTTTGCTTGGCTTTCAGCGGTTCCTGCCTTTCTTTCTCCTGAACATCGCCTTCTTGCTGCGAGAGGTAGGGAATGACCTTTCAGGTTTTGGGAATGAGCCCGACTTTAGGAATTCCCTTAAAAGAAACCAGGATTGTTTGTAGGGGTCATTCCCTGCTGAGAACCAACAAGTTTTGCTTGGCCTTTTTTTTGTGCAGGGAGTTTCCCCTTTTGGTGTGATGCTTCAATGGGAACCCTGTCGGAACTTGGCACTCTCCACTCGCTGCCCTCTTTGAGTGCTCTTTTCGCAGGGCTGTGGATCCAGATTCAGCGGATTTGTGACGTATCCGGAAAGGCCAGGCCATGACGTGGCCTTATCAAGCCAAGATTCATGTACTTGCCTGCATTCCACTAAATCCCAGTTGTCCAATTTGAATCGACCTGAGACGACCTTTTTGGTTTTCCCATGATTCATCACGAAAGCTAGCTTTAGCTAGCTGAAGTTTCTCCTTGCGTAAGCAAGGTAAGGGGCTCAAATGCCGAAAGATTGATTTTTTCAATTATTTGAGCCGAAAAGATTGAAAAACATCAATTATTTAGACCCCCCCCCCCCTCCCCCCCCCCCGGGTCTCAGGCTCGATTCCTCCCTGGTCCATCCCCCCTCCCCCCTCTCGGTTTGCCCGTTTTGGACTTGGTGCTACGAACTTTTACATGTTCCACTGATTCAGCTTGTTCATTTGAGACCTCAGTCTTCTCGGTAAACCACCTCGCAAGAATCTTTGCACACGCTGCATGCAGAACCCAGAGGTGCTTTAAGACAGCTTCTGACGCCTCTCGTTGTTTTCATTTTTCAAGGTTTGCCACGCCACCATGTGCGTTTGCGTGTCGCATCCTACGAATCTTGCCGGGCCTCTCGTTGTACACAAGCTACCTATGAATCCACTCTGTCACCGACCCATCTCATGCAACAACTGCTAGCTTTCGTTCACCCGCTCCTCAAGTTTTTAGCCTAGGTCCCACAAAGTTAGCCTTTCATGTCCAAGTCCTTCGGGCGAGAAACCCTGTGAATTCGGGGACCAAGTTTTTTGGGACTCCGAACTCCGGCCAGGTGCTGGATGACAGGCCCAAGAACCTGTCCTCTTACGCGGACTATGTCAAGGCAAGCTGGTCGTGCGGAAAATGGCGGAACAAGGGCTTTGGGAATGTTGTACACTGTATATAATATATACATATATATATACATTCTATAATTAAATCTATATATATATGTATATACATATTATATATACATATGGGAGCGTCGTTTCTTGAGGGAATCCCTTCTTGGGGTGCTAAAAGGGAAACAACTGGGGGGCTGCCCCCCCATTTAGACCTTCACGCAGATCTAGCAACGTGTCTCCTTGGGCTGTTTGCTTTTTGTTTTTCTCTCTTGTTCTTCATTTTCTTTTTTCAACAGTTATTGGTTGGTTGCGC
>CAUJNA010001558.1:170000-187500 GCA_963377175.1 Effrenium voratum
TGGGTTGGGTGCCCAAGAGGATAGTCAGGGACCCCAGTCAGATTCATTCACAGTTCTGCAAACGGTGGTATTCACTTCTCGTTGACATTCTCAGTTTTTGAGGCACAATGAGAAGAGTCGGTTCAACTTCGGCCCTCCCCACCCCCCACTTCACTGCTCTTGGCACATCGTTTTAGTTTTGTGGTTTTGTTCATTTTTAGCCGGGGGGGGGGGGGACAACAAAAAAAGCGTCTTTGCTACCGTGCCCAGGTTTGGGAAGTTCTATGTTTGCATGGCGGAGGGTAGTGGTTTGGGGGTGGCGGACCATCCGTATGGAGCTTTTTGCCTTGGCTTTTTGTGCGGAGCCGCATGCCACGAGCACCGTCCGCCCAATAGAACTCGCTTGGACGTTGGCGTTTCAGGCAAACCTCAACCCATTGCCCGGTGTCTTCCTTTGGCGAAGAACTTATGAGGGAGTTGGGCGACTTGCTTTGTGCAATTTACTACAGTACCCCCTTGGGATTTCCCCCTGTGACTGGAGCGAGGCGACTTCACCGACAAGAAGCTGATCGAGGCCATCGCTTGTGCTTTGAACCTTGGAACTTTGACATGGCTGGGGGTTGGGTTTCGGCGAAAGGGGACCCTAGGGACCCGACCACGTAGGACGGACTGGACGGGTTGCTGCAGGTGGAAGGCGTTGAACGTTGTTGGACGATGCAGTTTGCCTGTCCACAATTTCGCACTCGACTTTTCCTAGGATCATACAAAGCAGTTTTTGTGGAAATGACTCGTGCCTGGCAGCACTGGGCCGTTTGCCTTACGCAACACGTGTGTGTGTGTGTGTGTGTGTGCCCAATATTCGGACGCCTGTGGCCTCCGCCTCACAACTGATGCCTCACAACTGACGCCTGTACGTGCCAGGCAAAAGGCGTGCAATGTTCACTTTCTGCTTGTTTGGGTTTTCATCATTTTCCCTTTCAACCGGCAAGCTAAATTTGCAGGGGTCCAAGTCTTGCCTAGTATCATGGTAATTGGAAGCTTTCGATGTTGTAAACAGTTCTCCTGCTCTGCGTCTCCGAGTTTGGTTACCTACTATAGTGACCACCAGCAACAACGCCGGTCCCCTCTCCCCCGGAGCCTTGCGCAGATGCCTCGCGCGAAGCCGTGAGCCGTTTCCCCCGGCGAGTGCAGGGGAACGCCTTCATCCGCGAGAAGGGGGATGAGATGGTGGAGAACCTGAACTCCGTCTTGCCGGCGAACGTTGGACAGTGCAAACGACGCCTCTTGGCCGGGTGGGTCAAGGTCTGGTGGGTCTGGTGGGTCTGGTGGGTCTGGTGGGGGGTGTCCTTCTCAAAACCCTCCCCCCCCCCCTCCCCCCAAAAGACATGTAGAACCCCCAAGAGTTGGCTGGCTTGAAGGCCTGAAGGGCCAAGGAAGGCCAGGAGGGTTGGGTCTTTGGTCTGTGTTTGCGTCTTTTGGGTAATGGGAGTCTTTGGATTTTTGGGATCTTTTGGGTCTTGTTCTTTTTTTGGTATTTTGGGGTCTTGTTTTTTTGGGTGAACGTCCTGCAAGGTGAAAAGCCCGGGTTCGGCACTTGGCGTTTTGGACGCCAGGTGTCGCAGATGGCGGAGGAGGAAGCTCGGAAGATCACCGAGACGCTGCTCTGCTGGACTTTGGGAAGATCGTGGGTTCACCTCCAAACATATGGGTATGTCATTTTTTGAGGGAAGGAGAACCACAAGGAAAACCACAATTCCCCCCCCATGTTTCTCAAAATAGGGGACCGCGACTTGTGTGTTGTTTTCCTTTTGGTTTCCACTAACCATCCCAATAGCGGACCTGCTATTTTGAGACACACCCATTTTTTGGTATCCTGTAGGCTAAACATGGAAGAGAGTCAGAAACGATGCCAAGTTTTCGGTGTAGTGCAAGAAGTTACCATGTATATATATATATATGGTGGCTCGTCTTTTAATGAACCCCTTTCAGGATTCTTCCTTTTGGTTTCCCCTTAACACCACTCCACAAGGGGTACCCTCAAAACCCTTTTAGTTGAGTCAATCTCCTCATTCCCCAAAGAGGCTCGTCTCCGTCCGCTTTCTTCGAAGGTCACTCTCTCCTCCCTAGATCGGAGTCCCCTGGCTGGGCGCTTGAGGTGAAGCATCTCAACGGGAAATGTAGGGTACCCTGCGCGTGCGCTGATATGTATAGATATATGTACATGTATACATATATAGATATGTATCATCAGTGTTTGTGTTTGTTTTGTGTGTGTTTTTGTGTTTGTGTTTGTTTGTTTGTTTGTTTGTTTGTTTGTTTGTTTGTTTGTTTGTTTGTTTGTGTCACTTGAGTTGAAAGAAACAGTCCAACCAACGATTGGGTCTTAATGCTTGTCCTTGTCTTCATAAACTGGGTGATGAATGATCCACCATTTTGCCTTTTCTCCAGACAAAGGGCGCAAGTTGAGGCCTTGTCTTTTGCTGTGGGCAAACCCCCTCCCCAATCCACACCCAAAACTTGGTGCAGACATCCCAGTGGCGGGTTCCCGGAAACCAGGGCGTGTCCTTCTAGGGGTGACCCTTTTTGGGGGCAGTGCAACAGGGAGCTCGAGGCGGTCGCTCATTTTGAGGGGCGGATTCGCTCATTTTGCGACAGGGACCTAGGTGGATTACTGCAGCCTGGGGAAAATCCCAGCCCTGGTTCATCGAGGGGCGTCCGCCTTTTGCGGGGAAAATGCGCACCGCCGTCTGGAAAACCAAGCGCTTTGGCCTAGGTTGACTTTGGCTTAGGGTCGGTGCACATCTCGTTTCTTCGTCGGGGCTTGGAGCCAGGAAGTGCCGCTTCCCTTTTTGCGGCTGGTTCCCTTTGCCAGGTATGTGTTTGTTTGGTTCCGTTCGGTTTTGGGTTTTCGCTGCAAATCGCTTACCCGCCCAAATGTGGATGTACACAGACCCTTTGGACCACGAAGCCATGTTGGTGGGTGGGAGAGTAAACCATACTAACTTTTCCGCGGCAAGCGGTGGTGACCTTTTGGATTCTGCTGGAACCCGTGGATGTGGCTTTTGTGGAGCCACCCCTGTGCAGGATATTAGAAGGGTACTACTCTTCTAGTACTAACAAGGACCTACAGGGAGAAGAACATGTGTGAGATCCACAAACATCGCAAAAATCCAAACCCCGTTTTCTAGACTTCCATTTGCTTAAGAATACATTTTCCCCGGTTGGTTTTAAAAGGAATCTATCACTGCTGGACTTTAAAACTAGACTACGGTTGTCCCGAAAGCATCACAGTCCCGTGATCATTCCCGCGCAAGTTGCTTGCTCGATGTGCAATCTGTCAGCTAGAAACAGCCATCAGCTACAGCAAGAGGAGCACTTCACTTTCGGAGGCGTTTCCTCTACTCTGGAACAAGAGGAGCACTTCACTTTCGCTTGTTGTGTTGCTCGCGACCTCCGGCTTCGCGGGGAGCAGGCCCCAGACCATGTCCTTCTCTTCCGTGAGCGTGACAGTGCCCGATTATCAAGCGCCCAAGCCATCCAGAAATGGAGATGCGTCGCGTGCAATGCAAACGAATGTGCTTGCAAGGGGCTCTTCAATGTATGTGCAAGGCCGAGCAGGCCCCAGACCATGTCCTTCTCTTCCGCGCGCGCGACTGCAAGGCGCTCTTCAATGTACGTGCAGGGCTGTTCCAAGCATGCACACGCAGACAGACACGCAGAGGGACACACAGACACGCAGACGTACAGACAGACATACATACATGCATGCATACGTACATACATACATACATACATGCACATATACAGTATATTACAGACAGACAGACAGACAGACAGACAGACAGACAGACAGACAGACAGACAGACAGACAGACAGACAGACAGACAGACAGACACAGACAGACAGACAGACAGACAGACAGACAGACAGACAGACAGACAGACAGACAGACAGACAGACAGACAGACAGACAGACAGACAGACAGACAGACAGACAGACAGACAGACAGACAGACAGACAGACAGAGACAGACAGACAGACAGACAGACAGACAGACAGACAGACAGACAGACAGACAGACAGACAGACAGACAGACAGACAGACAGACAGACAGAGAGACAGAGAGACAGAGAGACAGAGAGACAGAGAGACAGAGAGACAGAGAGACAGAGAGACAGAGAGACAGAGAGACAGAGAGACAGAGAGACAGAGAGACAGAGAGACAGAGAGACAGAGAGACAGAGAGACAGAGAGACAGAGAGACAGAGAGACAGAGAGACAGAGAGACAGAGAGACAGAGAGGCAGGCAGGCAGACAGGCAGACAGACAGACAGACAGAGAGACAGAGAGGCAGACAGACAGACAGGCAGGCAGGCAGTGCATGCTGGCTGGTCACGCGGGTGTCGTGCTTTCGGGTGTCATGTGGCACGGGTAAACGGCAACATCAGGAACACGCACTGGCTGCTCACGCTGGGTCGGTGCTCATTGCTTCGTGCTCGAATCGAGCAGCACGGCAATGCTAACTTCAGCAATGAGCAGTGACGCGGCGGTTGTGCTCACGCTGTGCTAACATGAGAATTGCGTACTAGTTGCTCAGACGGGGGTCGCGCTGATGGCGCCGCGTAAGCGCTTTGTGCAAGTTGCTCTGCGCAAGTGCTGCTGGAGCTTTCGGGAAGTACTTTGCATACTAGTTTTCTACTTGAACATTTGCACTTAAAAGTTGGGAGCTGCGCCCGCGTACTACGTTTGCGCATAAAAGTTGCGATTTCTGTCTAGAAAAGCTGGCCGGGATCGAACCCACGACAGTGCGACTCCGAGAGCAGCCGCGCAAACCACGAGACAACTTCCAAAGACCAGTTCGCAAGCAACAAATTCGCACGGCGCCACAGCGAGAGCGCTTCGACACGCACGATCCCCGCAGAGGGTTCATCGGGCACTTTGCAAATTCGCACGGCGCCGCTGCGACAGCGCTTCGACCACGCCGATCTCCGCAGAGGGTCGCGCGGGAACCGCAGAAATCGCAAAGAGTCCTCTGTTTTTTAACATCGACCACGCCGATCTCTGCAGAGGGTCGCGCGCATAGAAAGAATCGTAAAAAGTCTTCAGTTTTTGAATATTGACCGCGCCTTTCTGCGCAGAGGGTCGCTCGCGCGCCGCAGAAATCCTAAAATGTCCTCAGTTTCTTTAACATCGACCACGCCGATCTCCGCAGAGGGTCGCGCGCACAGATTAAACATTGTAAAAAATCCACAGTTTTTTTACATCGACCACTCCGATCTCCACAGAGGGTCGCGCGCGCACCACACAAATCGCAAAATGTCCGCAGGTTTTTCACATCGACCGCGCCGATCTGCGCAGAGGATCGCGCGCGCACCGCAGAAATCGTAAAATGTCCCCAGTTTTTCAGCGTCGACCACGCTGATCCCAGCAGAGGGTTGGTTTTCGTAGGGTGCTGTCGGCCCTACCCCGCCGCCCTAAGAAGAGGAGAAAGGAATTTGAGAACTCTCATGAGCATGGCTCCTCGCCAGTGACTCTCATGAGCATTGCTCCTCGCAAGTGACTCTCATGAGCATTGCTCCTCGCCAGTGACTCTCACGAGCGTTGCTCCTCGCCAGTGACTCTCACGAGCGTTGCTCCTCGCCAGTGGCTCTCACGAGCATTGCGCCTCGCAAGTGACTCTCTGTGCAATGACTTTGACTCTGTGCAATGACTCTGTGCAATGACTCTGTGCTATGTCTCTGTGCAATGATTCTCATGATGATGGTGACTCTGTGCAGTGACTCTGATGATGATAACTCTGTGCAATGACTCATGATGATAACTCCCACGAACCCAACGGAAGAACCCTTGGCCGAAAAAGAATAATTACCAGGGGTCGAAAAACCACGTGGAGGTAGAAGTCCATGGCTACCCCTCCCCCCCGAAACGCGGAAACCGTGGCAAGGCTCCGTTCCGGCACCTTCGTGGCGCAGGCCATGGAGCCACCAAAGAACGATCTTGCCAAGTGGGTAGAGGGTTCCCCTCCCCTTTGCTTTCCCCTTTTTTCCGGGTTCATTTGTAGTCGAGTACCCTCCCCCGTAACATGGAAGCTCCCAGGACTCCTTCAAGGACTTGGTGCCATTTACAGAGGCCTTCTGGCAGCTTCCATGCTAGCCTGAGGGATCGTAAAGGGTTTAGGGGGGGGGTTTAAGCCAAACTTAGACCAAGTTTCGTAGGTGGTTCCAGTTTAGTATTGTTTGCTTCGGAGTCCGGAGGTGCCTAGTCAGAGGATCCCCGCTAAAGCTGGTCATTTTCTTACCAGTGGAACCAGCCTTTGGTACTACGCATAAATCCGAATTCAGCATTTCCTAACCTTACCTGGTGATGGGGCTGATTTGGTTTTTTGGGAAGGATCGTAGATGAGCAGGAACTGGTTATTCCGTCACAAAACAACGGATCGTAAACGAACAAGCTGGAGGTTTCCATGCATGCCAGTTTTAGTACAGCCAGCGTATGTAAACCTTTCCAACTTGGTTGGTAGAGCCAATGGTGAATGAGTTCTGAGCGCAGCTTTTCCGCCATGGCGGACCTGTCTCGCGCCGAGCAGGTCGAGCAAGCATGAGCATGAAAACCCTCTGTTTTTTCGACCCTGCGAGTAGCATAGACATTGCTATTGGATTTATCCCCTATATGCAGTGCATTTCGGATATTACTATATCTGGGTACAGATATGTAGTTAACAATTTGTATCATTCACTATGGACACTTGCGCTTTAAGTTTTCCAGGCTGGTCCGTTTTTAGACCCTACATTGGGAAATACGCCTGTTCCCCGCAAAGCGACTGGAAACGCTTGCGGGATTCCCCCGAGCGATTCCGATTTCATTTTGGATGCCAATGATCCCAAGAAAAGCGCCAAACCAGTAGCTTCCTAAAGCAAAGTCTAGTTGAACCGACCCTGGTTTTGTAAGTTTTCAGGGACACCAGATGCTTTGGAGTGGGAAGCCCATCTTTCCAAGAGAGGCTTTACATGGAACCTACAAACCAACCAATTTGTGAACCCAAAGCTGCTCAACCCAAAACTTGCCAACCCAGAACTTGTATCGTGCTCATGGCGTGAGGGGGTTTTGTTTTGTTTGACGGAACGGAGTGGGCTTCTCTATTCCAAGCACCTTCAACGGTTTATGGGCTTTGAAGCAAAAGTTCCTCTGAAGCCAAGTGGGGAAGGTACCCGTGTGGACCCTTGATGTCTACTTTGCAACCGCCGGGTATGACTGCAACATGGACTCCCGTCGTGTCCATGGCACCCGTGTCAAGTTTGTGGCCAGGCCAACATCCTCACGCCGGAGGTGGTCTTGGAAGAGCTGGGCAACATCCAGGCGCCGAGGGTGCCAGCGCGGAGCCAAAAAAATGCCCAGCGAGCATGCTGGGGGGCGTCGTGCAAGGTTTTATTATTATTATTATTACTATTATTATTATTATTATTTATTATTATTATTGTTATTATTAATTTTCCTTTTTTTTTTTTTTTGGGGGGGGGGGGCGCTAGCTTTGGATTCTTTTGTTTGGGCTGGGTGGTGTTTTTCTTTTTTGCGAACTACGGCATTCCCAGTCTCCTTGTGCAGTCAGTCACCCAAATGGCTTCATGTCGGCGTCCTCTTGAGAGATCTCTTTTGGGGCTGGTTAAACGGGGTTGGACCCTGCATTTGCAAGGGCTACTTGAGAGGGCTAACTTTATTTTCAACAAACACGGTAAACCCCGGGCTATGCGTTGGGGGACGTGTTCAAAACTAGGAACTCTGCTGTGGATCCGAATCGCTATTCAGGCAAAACGATTCACCAGCGCCAGCCGAAACGAGACGAGCTTTCTCATGACTTGATTTGGGTTTTGGCACCGAAGATCATTTAGATCATTTGGGTGTGGGTCAAAATTAAGCTACCAGGGGACCGCAGGTTTCAGTCCATGTTCCCATTTACCAGGGCAAGCGATTTTGGGGTTACCCTATTTTTGACCCACAGCCATTTCGGCCCTAGCATTGGTTGGAGGAGCCGGCCGTTTTTTGGTGTCCCCCCACGTAGAGGGAAGCCGAATCTCGACGGCCAGGCACAGGTGACCAAGCTGGAGGAGAGGGCCGCCAACTACAACGAGTACCAGGCCAAGCCGCCGCGCCCTTCGCTCGCCGCGTTTCGCTCCCGAGCAAAGGCGCTGTGGCTCAAAAAACAGGAATTCCAAGATTGAACTCCGGTAAGTGGAAACATGGACCAAAAGCTGCGGTTTGCCCCTCCTGGTTAATCTTGAGCCACACCCAAGGGGCCTGGTTTTCTCAAGAGTCAGGAACAGAGGAGACTCCTCTCTTTTTAGACAGAGGCTTGGGCCAAATGGCCTGTTTTTTTGTGGTTTCGGGGTCGCTTTAGAGGGAGACAAAAGAACACCCTTTCAAAGGGTTACCCCTTGAGACAAACTCAAATATGCTCTTCTGCCCAATGGCGGTTTTGTCTGGGCCTTTGGAACCACCCCCAAAAAAAACCGGGCACCTTAAACCGCCAAAGGTCCAAAGCGAATCCACTGCCAAACGGCGAGCTGATAAGGTTGAGCGTCCACCAGCGACTGTGACTGCGATGGCACCGCTTGAACCCTGTCCCCAAACGAACAAATGCCAAAGTTACGCGTCCTTCTCCAACTTGTTTCTTTGGGGGTTCCCGCCAAGAAAAATGGTTTGGTGCACGACCCTCCTTCTTCCAGTAGCAGTAGCAGCATAGTCTGTCACACAGGTGCACACCGCTTCCGCGATTTCTAGAATTGCAGTGGTGGCCCATCAAGCTCTCCCAACGGAGTTCGCTTCAGGTTTTGTGATATTTCCCTCAAGACCTGTAGCTGGGCCTGGGTTTTGGGATTTTGTCTCTCACCAACCATTTGTAGAGGTCAACAGGTGATCGCCATGTTTGTTTCGAGGCCACAGAAAGGAAAAAGAGCTTGTCAAGTCCACGGAGTTTTGAGTGGACTCTGGGATGAGTGATTCTGGGAAGGTTTCCTTTTTGTGTCGTTGTCCACTCCAACTTGGGAAGCGCCCTCTCAAACTCCATTCAAATGACTAGGGTCACTTGGGGTTTGGGTTCCTTCAAGTTACACAGGCGGAGTATCAGGCGTTTTTGGGCGGTTCACAGGTGCCCAGGGGCTTTCGAAGGCCCAATTTTCCCATGTCCTCTTGGACCAGGCGTCCCCAAAATCACCCCCTTTGTCCCGAGAAATCTTCGTTTTTCCCCTTGTTTTCGCCGTTGGACACATCGCCCTGTGGAAGCGTTTCCTCCTTTCTCGGCACGCAGGTCTTGTTCTACGTGCCCGTGCCCTTGGAGTTTGTCGAGGTGGACAAGGCCGGAATCCCGGAAGCCCCTTCTCCGCGGCCTGGCGCGCCCCAGTTTGAAGTTCAGTTCTTAAGTCCTCACTTGAGTCGCAATCAAAACCTGGTATTAAAATGGTTGACCCAGAACCATGGAAGGAAATACAAAGGCGGCCGCAACTATTTATGGCTGGGATCGTCGCTTACTAACCTTCATCTACCCGGGTCACTTGGAGGTTCAACATGATGGTTCGGCCTCGAAAAGACCATAGATCACTTTTCTCATGTGGTGAAAGGGTGGTTTCCCGAATGGTCACCCATGTAAAGGTCCTTTTGATCAACCCCCGCCCGTCCAAAGCGAATCATTTTGGCAACCATTTTTAGGTTCCGGCAATTGAGAGTCTCTATGGAGCTATCTGGGGTCTGCTCTTCGGTTCCTTCTATTTTGTAGACTATACATTATATGTATATATATATATACATATCTAGCCGAGCCCCCCTCCAAAACCTATATTCCACACATCCGGAAGGGGCTGCCACATATATATATATATATATATATCACTCACATGGGTTGATTCCCCCATTCGCTTCAGCCTTTCTGAAATCAGCCTTTTTTTTCTGGGAAGTTTGGGCAATTCGAGCGCAGCACATATTGGTGATCTATGGTTGCTTTGAACATGAACCCTTTCGCGCATTTTGCACAGGGTTGTTAGGACTTTAACTTTTTGCCAACTAATGGGTTTTCCATTAAACCACTAAAAGTTAAACTTTTAGCAGGGGAGCAGAAAGCAACCGAGAACCCTTAGCAAGCAAACTGGTCAGCAGCTCGAGCATGGCCGCGTGCGGCCAAGCTGGGGGGCTCTTTGGGTTGACAACCCCTCGAACATGGAGCCAATTGGACGAAGGACGCCTTCGTCTTCAAAGAACATATAAGTAAAGCCCTTCATCTTGCGCATTTTGGAGCCTCACCTGCAACCAAAGCGAATCAAGAGGGTTTGTCACTCTTCAGTTTCAGCGGACGATCTCCTTTTTCATTGTCTTGGTGTGCGTGTGAGTGTGTGTGTGTATGTGCGCAGAACAACGGCCAGACTCGGAAACGATAAGCATATTACCTTCTTGGCATATGTCTTTTGTGTTTTTGTGAGTTGTGCCCTGCACATCATGGACTCCAGAGCACCCAACATGTGCACCATCCACACATTTGCTGCAAGAGGCACTCAATTTCGGAAGGGTATGATCTTAAGGGTACTCTGGAACCTTGGAGCAAAGAACGGTCAGAAAACTTGCCAAGCCACTAAGGGTTCATTTCCCGCACACCCTAATTTTTGGGATCCTTTGGGTTGGATTGAAACGCAGGCCGACGTGCCAAGGTCCAAAAATACGAGCGAAGGGGCAACCATTTCCCAGAACCATGGTTAGATTTCCTGAGATTGGGGATGGGGAGTACTCAGTGACGTGGTGGTTTCTCTGTTGATTGGATGCAAAGACAGGGTTGGTCTTTTCAATGGGTTAAGATGAAACCACAAGGGTAGAACATTGTTCAACAGTTCCATGTAGTTTTGGTTTCCGATCCATCTAAGACTGTCAGGTGTGCCAATTCATTCGGTTGAATGGGAGCAACAAAATGATGGTCCCGGTCATTTGTGAGTGATCCGTTGGCGGCGCAAGGTATTTGCCTCAAAGGCTAGCCCGTGACTTTTTTTTTCTTCCTTAGATATCAAGTGAATCTCCTGGGAAGATAATAAAGTAGTCACAGCGATGTGAATCAACCACCAAAGGGTATCACAGATTTGGGGCCATTCCCACACCCTATGATTTGGGCTTGGCCGGGGGTAAATTCGTGGTCAAAAAGCAGCTTGGGGTCGGAAATTCAAACGCGCGCCTTTGCAATCACGAGCGGGTTTTTCTTTTGGTTTCCCTTTGAAAAAAATAATGAAGAGGCTAGCCTCAAAACGAACACCTAGTCCGTGCCTCGCAAGAGGCCAAGCAGCTCTTCTTCGAGAAGTCCAAGCTCTGGAACCTGGTCAACGACTGGAAGGCCCCACGCCGTCACGTTCCTTTCGCGCGGGGAGACGTCCAAGCGAACTCCGGGGTGTGGTGGTGACTTCCAAGGAGTCTTCGGACTTGAGGACTTGAGAAGTTCGGTTTAGTGGGGGTTTTGGATGAATCAAACTCCAGTTTGTGAATAGGGGTGGGATGTTTGGGTGAAATGTGGGAATGAAACCACTTTTGGAGGGGAACAACCCATCCCTATTGATAAGCTGGGGTTGATTAAGTCGGGGTTTCCGACCAATCCACTCGACCTGAGTGAGAAATGAGGGCTTTGCAACCGCCCGATTTTCTGTGATGAGGTTTGGCAAGAGCATCCAAGCAAAAAACGCGCTCCCTGATGAGTTCCTGCACTTTAGGTTTTGGGTTTGGACTATCGATGAAAAGCAACAAATTCCCTCGGTCGGAAGCCCCAAAGCCTTTGACGGGTACCACCAATCCCAACTGGTGCCAAGCCGCGGACTTCGATCCATGTCAGACACTCGGTGCTGTTTAAGCTTTGGGGTCGATAGGCCAAGATAGGTTCCGGGGTTGGAGTGACGCCAAGGGTTCCGGAAGGCTTCCGGAGGGGCCTCCTGAGAAGAATTTGATTTTCCCCTTAGAATCAACTGCCGTATGGCCACTGGAGGTCTGAGGTGTCTGACACTAGAAATTCGTCCTTGCCTGGCGCATGATGCTTTTACACAACCAGACCTTCGGGCCCATTAGACAAGAGAAACCAAGACGTTGATAGTTTAAATTGGCCGCTGGTACCCTTAAAAGGGAGACAGTATAGGTGTGTGTGTGTGTGTGTGCTCGTTCGGGTACCCATTTGGGGGGGGGGGGGCGGGAGATTTTTTTTGTAGGGAAACCCAAAGCAGACCACCCAAAGACGACTCTTTCAACTGATGCCCTTGAAAGGGTGCTCGATTTTTTTGGAGGGCTCCCCCTGTCTTTTGTAGGTTTTAAAGGACAGCCACAAATGAAACCACTATTTCGCGGGCTCCCCCCCCAAAAAACGCCACACCCATTTGTGTTCGACAAGTCCCGGGGCTTCGTCGAAGCCTCCCACAGGTCGCACTCGACGCTTGGAAGAAGACGGAGTTCTCGCAGGTGAACGTCGAGGAGATGAACAAGAAGGCCTGGTCGTGGGGGAAAGATGCCTCTTTGTGGCCAGTGCTGCTGCGGAAGAAGCCGTCTTTTGAAGGGAAGCCCAAGAAGGACCCCCAATGTTTTGGCAGCCCCCCGCCCCCCAAGATTGTGGGCAGAGCATGCGGGGAAGTGCTTGTTGTTTGGCAGTGTTTTGAGAAAATGCAGGGCTCTTATGGGGGTGTAAAATGACTATGGGTCGGCAACTTCTTAGCATTTGTCCTTCGCAGGAACAACTGAACGTTAACCCCGGATGATAGCGAGGGCCATACTAATCAGATGCATCCCTCCAAACAAATGAACTAGTTCGGCCAGTTCACCATGCTCTCAAGCAAGTGGAGGGCCTTGGAAGATCCGTTCTTCTCTTGTTTGGCTGGGCGGGCGAGGGGGAGGCCCCACTCAGAAGTCACATGAGATATATATTTTTCCCAAGTGAGAAGAAGTGGTCAGTTCTTTGGGTGCTCTCAGAGTTTTTAGCCAGTGCAGGGGCATTCGCGGCGAGCTTTGAACATCAGGTTCGCTCTGAGTGGTTTGGAGCCGAATCGGTGGTTTGGTGAATAACGGCTGGTTCCCATGTGCCCGCTACAAAAAAACGGGTCAAATCCCAAACCACCAATCCAAACCAGCAATTAAGAGTTGAGCGCGACGGGAAACATGTTTGTGAATGTTGGCGAAAGTGGCTTTCGAAGCAATCATCTTGAAACTGCTAGGAAGATGCATGCTTTCTTGTTAGTTAAACTCCGTTGAACCTGCAACGGGTTTGTTTGCTGATTCGAGGGAAAGGGAGGACTCGGGAACGGGCACCACGCAATCCTCGTTTTTTCATAGCGGGTCTTTTCTATCCCAAAGAGGCCTTCGAACATGTGGTTTGTTTCTTTTTGGGCGCTGCAAAGTCTGCGACGTTCCTTTAACATGTCCTTCAAACCAGCCCCAAAAAGGTACCCCCCCTTCAAAAAAGTCGTGGAACCTGCGGGTGCAAGGTCCCTTAAGAGAAATCGCTTTTCAGGAACCCCCCTGCAGAGGCTTAATGTTTGTTTTTTGGGATACCAACTCCAAGAAAAGACAACGGACCTTGGATCCTCGGAATCCTATGGCCACCTGGAACATGGAAGACTTGCCTGGGGCTGAGTTGGAGAAACGTGGCATCTCACTCCCTGAATCCTGGACTTGATAATTACTTTTTGTGACAGTTTTAGTGGTAAACCGCAGGTGTGTCGCAAGGTTCAGGCTGGGATCGGGAAGTTCCAAAAAAAGGGAGGCCATTGTTAATGGGAGTTGACAATGCTTTGTCTGAAGCTATCAGGGGAACTTTCAACCGGCCTGAAGGCCTTCTGCATTTTGCAGGGGGGAACACATGGCTTAGCAGACAATTTCCCACCTTCCCACCTCCGCAGCCACGGATTGTTTTGCCCAGGTCATGGAATATTCCAAGATGGCGTATCAGCTCACGCCAGGGTTCCCGGATCGCGCAGTTCATTCGGGAAGAAATTGCTCGCTAGTGGCACTTAAAGGATTCGGACGGGACCTTGGCCACACAAAAGGCTCGCCTGTTTGCGCATGTTGGCTGGATTTTCTTGTATGTCCCTCAGCAAACTCGCAGAGGGTTTAGCCCACCTTTGATCCATTTCGCCTGACGGGTGGGGTCATGACTGCCTGGTGAATACCTGGCATTCGGTTGCCCTGATCTCAACTAGGTTTCGGGCCACCTCTCTATTGTCTTTGGGGATACTGATACTTTGCACATGGAATCATATGTTGACAATTGTGGCTTGATGACTTCACACTCATGCCGCCTTTTGCCCGTTTTGTCGATTGGGCTGCTCTTCACATGAGCCGACAAACACAGGGCGCGCTTTGGGAGCAAGTGACCGGTGCCTGCGGAAGGGAAGGTATTCCTACCCTGGCGGGCATTTCGAGGTGTGCACTACCCGCTTTAACGTCAAAATGTTTTTGCCTTTGAAACTTAGAGCAGCTCACATGTTTTTGCTTGTTGAATAAATAGTCGTGTTTGTATGTCGATAATTTATTGAACAAATAAAATAAAAGTATCCATTAGTTTCAGGCTTTCTATTCCATTTGAAACGCATGGACAGAAATATACGATCTTGATACAGCGGGAGTACGTATATATGATATTGACTTTGTTGTGCATTTCAACTACGAATAAGACGAGCTATTTCTCTCTTAATGTTGTGGAAAGTAACATTTTCATGAGTTCTCCTTTCTGCTCATGTTATTTTAGATTAAAACACTTAAACTCAATTTCATAATTACTTTCAGTTTTCCCTGAAAGCACCACCGCAAGAAACGAAGGACCCTGTGGTCTTGGGGGCAGTTTTCTAGCCCTCTGCAAGGCCGCCCTTTGCCGATGGGGAAGGAGTTTCTGAGGCCATGACTTCTTTGGTCACCCCTCATATGGTGCAACACAAGAGGCAACAGAAATACTACCCTCCCACCAACTATCATGGAACCCTGGAAGACCAAGTTCCTTTTCAAGGGACTTCAGTCAGGTTCCATGTTAATTGGGGGAAGGTAATAGTTTATCCCTCTGATCACGAACAAAATGTGGTTTTGAAGTACCCCACAACGCCATTCTAGCAGAAACGCGGGCCACTACATTGTTCAAGCAAGCTCACCGAGTACCTCTTGAGCGATATACCCCAAAGGTCGGTTTCTCGTGGATTCCTGACGTTGGCTTAGAGTTCAGATGTATTCTGATCCAATCTCTTGCGTTAAACCTCCACATCTCCAACCTGACAGACTATGTTTCTGACGCCTCCTTTAGCAACACCCCCCAAAGAAACAACAACCAGCCCAACAGGTGAAAAGCCGAACAGCGGGAGGGTTTCCAGTCAGCTTCAACCAGACCATAGCTCAGAATGAACCCATTGGTTTTGAGTTCACAGAGGCGGAGTCTCGATGACAAGGTGGCCCAGCAGATCAGGCGGGGCCAGGTTTTGCTTCCTTTCCCCCCCACCCTTTGGCGGTTTGGAACGAATTTGGGTGTTTCTCAAGATCGGAATATGTCCTAAAAACGGCGGCCTGTTTTTTGAGTCCCCGAACGGCAAGGGTTTCCAGGGTTTTTCCCATTTGACCCAAAATGATACAACGGTTCGGCGCCATGGGTTGCTTCTTCTTCTCCCCTCAGGAGACAAACGAGGGTTTGGAAGGGCAACTTGTGGCTTCAGCACTTCCCGATTCGGAGGGCGCAGGTCGGCAGATGCCTGAATCCTTATCGGACAGGAGGCTAGCGAAGTCAGTTTTAGGGGGCGACCTTACAATATGTCTTGCTCAAGAAACGGGCTTAAAGGGCTCATCTTGAACTCTTGGTCCGCGTAACCCCACACGGGATCACATCTTCTTCCCATGGCTCCGTGTGCCGTCTACCTTCACCCATCGGTAGATTCCGAGTGCCGGTTTCAGGGCTGCTCGATTTGGCCTCGAAGCTGGGTTGAAACATCGCCTGTTGGTTTCTGATGTTGACTCGCCATGACGTCTCGCCAATGTCACCTCAGCAACTCCTGTCAGCTCTCGGCTTCGATGGCTTGGGAGTTGGCTGGTTACTAGCCCTGGCAACCCACTTAGGGGAGGACCATAGCGAGTGGGTTTTATAACCATGGTTGGGTGGGGTATTGACAAATCGCAAAGTTGCCAAATCGCACCAGGTGGTGGTGGTGGTGGGTTATTCACAACTTTTTGCGATTTGGCCCAGACTCTCTAAGTGCGCTGACTGTGTCAGGCAGGAGATCGACGAGATGAAGAGCAACATGCCTTGCATCATGGACCTCGGGAACCCTGCCATGAGGCCTGGACGCGTGAGCAGAAGATCAAATATCAAGAGACCCCAGAATGCGCAGGGCAGAAAGGAGTGTTTTTGGGTAGAGCAGAATCAATCAGACATATCATTGTCTGCGTGCAGACGTACACCAAGCCTTGCGTTTGTTTCGGGGCATTCCGGAGGGAAACAACTTGCGAAAACCACACGTATCCCGTGAATGATCCCGAGCGAGCTGAGCGTACGTATGATTTGCGGGTTTCTATACTTTTAGGGTGACCCCCGAAAATGGGTGGATTCCTTTTGGTTTCCTTGAAAAACAATCCCCAAAAGGGTGGTGTCTTTCTTCCAAAGAGGCCCTCCAATTTGCCCTTCTTTCAGGTTGACAATAGCCAATACTGTGGGTGAACAAAATCCTGCACCAGTTGGTGGGTGGTTTATCCCATGATTCATAGTGTTTCATCTATTGCAAGTGGTGCAGGATGTCACCCACCCGCCGCGTTTTTGAGTGAAACCTGATCCAAGTAACCCCTTCGCCGTTGGTGAGAGTACGTTTGCCAACATCTTTCAGAGGCGGAACCTGGCAGATTTTTATTTGGGGTGTTCCTCCAACAAGTGATCTCCCCGTGTCGAGACCCTTGTTAGTGTTGGAATGGTTGAGTCAGTAGACGAAAAGGGTCATCAATCTCTGGGTGTTACATGTTACCAGTGACTCAAAGTGAGGCAAACAATGAAATATAATTCTACAACTGGGCCCACCTCGAATCATGTCCATGTAAATAATATCCACCAAAGTTTCCCAATGGAAACAATAACCCATGTTCGTTTCATTTTATTTCTCTTGATCAGGAAAAGACCACAGATGCCCTTTTAGTTCTGTTTGTTGAACAGCATTGATGTGTTCCACTGGTTTCAGCTTGGAGATTGTTACCCACTACTGTATTTTTCCAGGGATCCAAGCGCCAAAAGCCCAGGGTAACGGCTGGCTTTGGAAAAGAACTCTGGTGGAACAGAATGGGAAAACAACACCCCCTAGAAGAATACCGTTTCTTTTTTTTCTTTCTCTTTTTTTAACTAAGTGACAATGGCTGAATAGAGACAGGGGGTGTGACACCTGTTCCATTCTCCGAAAATCCTTTTTTTTCCTTTTGATTCGCGCCAGGGATCGGCATCGTCAGAAGATCCGGCAGGAGAGGGGAAGTGGGGGCGCGGGAGTTGCTCCAAAGGGTTGTGGGATCACTCGGGATC
>CAUJNA010001558.1:195000-252500 GCA_963377175.1 Effrenium voratum
TCATGGCTCACAAGCGACTTGGACGAGACGCCAAATGAAACCTGAGGGAAAGCAACCATTTGACGTCCTGGCCAAACGGGAAAGCATCCAACTCTTTGGGCTCAAACGTCTCCCGGTCTCAGAAGAAAAGTTCGAAGAGGACGTAGCCCGGAGTTCGGCATGTCGGATCTGAAGTCAGCCCCGCTGTTGTTCCGATTTTGACAGCAGCCATTTGCCTTTTTTGCGGAGCTGGTGAACAAAACGTCAGCTTACTTTTGGACCAATCCGCTCAAGTGAGAAAACGGTCATGGTTTCATATGAAGTTTACCTTTTCCCCAACAAAACATGGAGCTGGAAGGGAGAGTTTACACTGCCATCATGGTTCAAAAGCTCTTTGTCCACTTCCATGCAGATCGGAAACAGTGTGGCCCGCCCTTATAAGGGCATCTTAGCAACTGTGGCCATCACTCCAGAAGACAAAAGACATTGGCCACAGCCTGTGCTTTTGCCCTTGCTGTTATGCTTGTCTTTCGGGCCCGAAATCAATTTGCCCTTGCTTTCTCTAGAGGTTGGGCCGGCAGGCCTAGCAGGGCACTTGCTCACAGACCGGGAGTGTCAAGTTGCGGGACGAACCCACAAAGCACCCGAGACCGACACCACAGACTTTGGCCCCTTTTGGGGCACTGGCGGGTTTGCAGTTCCAGCCCCTTCGCCGCGAATTTTGTCATACCCCCTCCGTTTCTCAGTGATCCTGAAGGCCTTAAGGCGTGCCGCCAAAAGCCCTACTAAGGCCTTACTAAGGCCGGGGGGGGCCCTTTTGGGTTTCGAGACTTCCGATGGCCGGCCGCACGGCCGACAGGAGCAATGGATCCTCGGGGATGTCTCGGACATCATCACTCAGCTGGAGGACTGTTGAGATTTGGTTGCAGGTGCAAAACATGTGCGCTGTTTATTTGCTTAGTTTTTCCCAAGCCAACCAACCGAAGGGGTTTGTTTGGGCCGCCTCGTTTAATTAGGACAACCCCACTCTTTTTCAGGTTGGTGGATCTGCCATTCGGCACATTAAAACTGTACCCTAGGCCGATGGGTTGGGTCTTACCTACCGCTTTCGATTTGGGCAAGATCCGTGGCGTGTTTTCCTACAGGGACACGTATGCCAACGAGTCAAAGGGCACTTGCCCTTTTCAGGTCCCTGTCAAAGCGCTCTTTGCTTCTTTGGGGCAAGACGTTCCAACTTGTTCAGCGTTTCTGTGTCGGGGGTGTAGCCTGCAGATTGTGTTTGCCCGAACAACTACTTTCAATGAAGAGGTATTTGCGGACAAATCCTTTCTCCAAACGTTGGAGGGCCCTATGTTGGGTTTTTGGATGAGAGTCGCCCGTTTTTGAGGGCCCAATTTCAGGGGAAGCCAAAGAGACAGTGCCGAACCGAGCGCGAAGGATCACTCAGTGCAGATCCAGACGATGATGGGGCCGCCTGGCTCATCCAAGCGGTTTCCATGGGGTCGAATGGGAGGTGTTGGACGGTCTTCCTTTTGGGTTCAGAGAGGAAAGACGTGGTCCTCTCACTGAGAAGTAAAAATTAAGATTGACACCTTGACTTGAACCGGGGCCTAGACCCTGGAATCTCGAATCTCTGGGTGTTTTAAAAAATTGGGGGGGAGGGGGAGGGGGGGGGCCAAAAAGATCATGGCTGCTTTTCTTGGGAAACTCCCACATCCAAGCGTTTTCCACATCGAATTTCCAAGTTCAGCCGTGAGTTACACGCGCGCATACCCTGCAGACACCTGAAACAAAATGAGGGGACCCCTGACCTGTTTTTTGGGCCACCTAAGCTAGAATGCGGCTTCTTCGGCCCTTTAAATCAGCTACCTCTTACTTGGTAGTTCGGATTGGTGATTTGAACCCTCAAGCCTGCTGGCTCTCTGGGGATGAGTTGGAATGACCCCGCACTGGAGATGGGAGTTTCCAAGAATAGTGGCGCCCTAAAATGTTTGGCTTCCTTGTGATTTACCATAAGAAACGCCGACCAGAGCCTCCCTGAGAACCAGCAAGTCCCACGTCAGGTCCCGCTTCGTGCCGGGTATCCGTGACAGAGTCGAGCAGTGGGAGGGCAAGATCAGGACCCGGACATGGCGATTGCCATGGAAGGGGGAAGGGGGAGGGGTGCCCCATTTTTGGGTGGTTTCAAAGGCAGACCAAAGGAAATCCACCATTTTGGGGGTCCCTAAAAAAAGACGCACCCTTTTTGGATATCGTTCTCAAGTTTACTGGGAGGATTCATGCCATATCCCACAAGGTTTTGACTTTCAAGGGATCAACGAACCGAGAAGGTCATGTGATATATTTTGGACTATGCAGCAGACTCTGAACATGTTGTCATTTTTGCTAGTGATGGAGCCCTTAGATGTAGAACCCAACTGGGCGGTTGCCCTTTTGAGACATCACACACAGAGTTTGTTGTTTGACCCGTTTGATTCTTGAAGTCAAGTGTACATCAGTTTCATATTATGGCTTGGGTGGACTAGTCTTAGTTGGGGGATGGTCTTCACTGTTTTGTGTTCTCTCAATCTTCTTCGCTTCTCTTAACTTTAACCGGGGGGGGGGCAGAGAAATCAACGTATTGCAAATATACCAAGGGTTGAGAAGGGGATAGACGTTCAACGAAGCAGACGACCTTGGCATGCGTCGAAATAATTGTAGCCTAGGTTGACATTTCCGGTAGTTTACGGGCAAATTATAACAACGTCTCTTGGGGTGTTGCAACATGAAGGTTCTTGGACGGAGACCCCTTATCTCCGGTTTGGCGAATTATGATTTTCTATACAATGCCGAAATTGATTCATCATCAGCCCATTCCTGGGATTCATATCGGTTCCTCTGCATGGGATAGTTCATGTTGTCGTGTCGCCAAACTTGAAACCTTTTGTTGGAAGGCATCATCATCACTCTACTGAACGCCCAGACAGTTCCTGTGCGTGTTTTTCTCGAGTTTTGTTGCGGACGCCGATTGACCTTGCACTCCAAACCCATTAAAACTGGAGTTGAACAAAATATATTTCTTGACATATTTTGGTTGAAATCCTGACTAATCCATATTTTGAGGTCCTATCACACTCGCTAAAATTGCCCCCCCTGTGATTGGGGAATCAGCCGAATCGATCTATTTCGATTGGGAACAGCCCTCTGGTTGATTTTGATCGGGGGTGACCTTTTTGGAATCCCCTTCCCCCCCCACCTACAAAATAAGCTCAGGTGATATCCCCAACAGCATGCCGTGCTCTTTTTAGTCCCCGCAGCCCTCGCAGAACCTGGTGGAACCCTGGTGGAACCCTCGTGGAACCCTCGTGGAACCCTCGTGGAACCTTACCTCAGGGCCGCCCCGGACCACAAGGGAGCCTATCTGGGCTGAGACCCCAAAGCTTTCAGCTGTTGGGGAAAAATAGGACGGGTTGATTAATCCGGAGTCAACACTGGGAAAGTTCGGTTTTGCTCCAGGTTGGCCTCCGACGGTCTGGACGAGTGGCTGCAGGCGGTTTGTTGCACCGTCGATTCGCTTGGATCTTCGTTTTGGCAACCTTATTTATAGCCGGGGGAGGGGGGGGGGGGGGTAGGACGACCAAAGGTTGAGCAGAAGGGCAGCTGAGTTTCCGCTGAGGAACACTTGGTTGCCTGATGTAGCAAGGGGCAACCAATGTTTTCCGGCAGCGCAGCAAATACTGAGCAGAAATCAAAAAGGGCGAGCGGCCCCCTTCTGCCGGGCTGGTTACCACAAAAAGGTGGGGCCGACCGGTGGCGTCTTTGCAGTCGGACGGTTCAAAATGGGCTCCAACTGTGTCCATGGCATGAAAACGGCCCAAGCGCAAGTGTTCCAACCACTAGGGTATATATATATATATATGGATGTATATATATATATATACATGAATATTTGAAAACACACACACACACACATTTGTACATAGATATATCAGCATAAAACATATCCACACGTGTGCATAACACACCCGCGCACATATACATGTATATATATATATATGTATATGTATGTGACGAGATATTTGCATATGTATATCTCACATGTATTATACACAGACCACTCTGATTGTGAATGGGAGTCCGCCGTGCTTTTGCCAGGTGCAGCGGGGGTGGATGTACTTGGCACCTCGGACGAATCGGTGCGCTTCGCGCAATCAAAGGCACCCCGTCAGCGCCCAATACGTCTCAGTCGCTCAAGGACGCCCCTGTTGGGACTGGGGAATCCTATTAGCAGAGCCCTTGACCGTTGGATAGCCTTCTTTGCCTGACTAGTAAGAGGCAAAGGATATACAAGAGTGTACATTTTTTCCAGCTGGGTTTGCATGAATTACATGATTCTGCCTTTATGAGTTTCCATCTCTGGGTCGCATACCTCCAAGACCCAGACTAGACACTTCCCTTGATTGTCGTCATTTTGGCGAACATACCAGGAGTTCGCGAGACTTGTTGTTTGGTTCAGAAAGGTGTCGGCTGGCAAGGAAACATCAAACAATGGGTACGGCGGGACACACTAGCGTGCTCCCTGCTCGATTCTCACCTTCTTTTGCTTTTCATTCATCCTCTTGGTTTGTTTTGTTTTGTTTTGTTGTTGGTTTGTTGGTTCGTTAGTTCGTTAGTTTGTTTCTTCCTTTCTTCCTTGCTTGACTTCTTTTTTCCTTCCTTCCTTGCTTCCTTGCTTCCTTTCCCTCTTTCCCTCTTTCTTTCTTTCTTTCTTTCTTTCTTTCTTTCTTTCTTTCTTTCTTTCTTTCTTTCTTTCTTATTTCTTTTCTTCTTCGTCATTTTCATTTTTGGGTGGTTCTCCCGTCTCTGTGTTCTTTCCATGTTTTCTTTAATTACGACGCTCTTGGCGCAAAAGGTGATTCAAAGGTGATCACAACTTCAGTGCCGATTTTCAGCTTTAAGAAAGTCGAACTGCCCATGGATAGAGTCTCTTCCCAGGGAGAAACATGTTTTATCGGAAGCCCCGAAAACACAGCTTGGCCCCCTGGTACACTCCGAACCTCCGCATAGTGCGATTGTTTTCTCCGAAGCCCCGGTGCAACGCAGCTTGGGATCCGATGTCGGGATCTGTCAGCATAGGTTGCATCCTATGGAGCTCTGAGCCCTCACTCATGTTTCCGTGTTCTCAAGGGTTGGCTGCAGCTCTGTCAGGAAAGCATCTTCTCAGCCGAGGAGCAAGCGGGAGTGATGTGGGTCAAACACCTCAGGTAAGGGGGCTGAGGATGAAGTGGGCGTATTTGCTGTTTGTTCGGCCTATTCTCTTGCGGCTTTCACCCCCAACGGAATCTCCTTTTGGGAACCCGCTTTTGGATTCCATTTTTTGAGAACAAGCCCCAAGTTGATGAATAGGGCGGTGTCCCAGGAAGGGAACTCATATTGGAACCCTGAACATGCGACCCCAAGGCCTCTCCATGTGTTTCAGGTTGGCCCGAAAGATGAATCATACGCACAGGGCGGCTACTTGCATGTGTCTAGGTGACCCCTCCAAATAGGTGGTTCTTCTTTTGGCTTCCCTTTCAATTCAACCCAAAAAGGGTACCCTCAAAAAAAGAACACCCATGTAATCTATACATATGTTACATATATCTATATACATATATATATACAGATATATACACCGATACCCCACGAAAGGACACTCGAAGTGGCCTCCCATTGCCACGTACGGCTCTGGTTCTGTCGAGGACATCCAGAGGCAGCTTCCCACCGAGAGCTCCAAGTTCAAGACAGTGGACAAGCAGAAGCCCCACTCTTTGGCGGGACCTTTAAACCTCGGTTTGGGACAGGCGTTTTTTTTTTTTTTTTTGCCAGGAACTTGGGCGGGATGCTTACTTAGATTTCAAGTTTGTGGGATTGCAGACTTTTGTCAGCAAAAAACATTGTTCAGCTTCTTGCACTGAAAAGGGGTGCCGATCGCTTCTTTGCGCCAAGGGACGGTCACGTGGGGTTGTGCTAAAATAGGGGGACCTGAAAAAAGGTGCTTTCCTTGAGGTGTCTGGTTTGAACCACTCCAAAACGGGTAACGAGCCTTAAAGTACCCCCAGCAAGACACCAGATAGCATGGGATATTGAAACATGTCCACCCCATGCTGGCCAGCGCTGTGACTCCTTCGCCAAACCAGCCGCGTGACCGGCACCCAAAACAACATCGCCCAACAAGCACCGCCAGGAACCACCAAGCACTTTGAGCACTGAGCACACCAAACAGACCAGCACCTGCAACAGCCAGGAACTGTCACTGCACTGAAAAGTACCCAGGCACCGCTTATTTGGGCTTGGGGTTGTGTTTGACATTTTGAGAGACGCACGATTTGTTCTTCTTGATGGTGTTTACATATATATATATATATATATGTATGTACGTATGTATAAGTCAGTGGCTTTCAACATCTGTTTGCTATCAACACCAGCTTGCAAAGAACCTAAAGCAAGCAATCATAGAACCAGGAACACGACATTCTACCGGACATTGGCCAAACACCCTCCAAAAAGACAGATTCCTGTTTAATTTTGCTGGTTGGCTTCTTGGCAGCGAGGGTGTCCCTTTGCTTCACAGACCCCACATTCCGTGCACAAACCAAAGCGACGAGTTCGGCCGCTCGATTCGGCCGTGCTGATGCTGAGGTTCTGGAAGGACACCTTGAAGAAGGCAGCAACTTCAGCGGTTCCCAGGTTTATCCGCAGGGATGGTCTCATTTTTTTTTTTCGAAGCCCTTGGATGTTTGTGAGGGAAACCGAGGGAAGCCTAGCCTAAAGGTGTTCCGTAAGACTTTGAGACACACCCAAGTGGGGGGGGGAATTGATCCAAGCCGCGGGGTTTCTTTACGTTCCATGCGAAGATATCTTTGATCCATGGGGGTGGGAGGGGAGGAGGGGGAGGAGGGGGAGGAGGGGGAGGAGGGGGAGGAGGGGGAGGAGGGGGAGGAGGTGTAGACTGATGGGGTCAGTTGTGAGGAATGATCAGTGCAGCGGCGCGCCTTTCTTGGAGCCGCCAGGCGAAAAAACAGTCTGCGCAAGTCAAGCTCGATCTGCTGGATGAATCCCAGTCATCCATGTGAACTCATGTGAAGATCGATCCGTCGATCCACTGTATGATGTGGGAGCATTCCTAAGCCAAGATGTGGGAGTTGAACCTGCCATCTGTAGCTGGGTGTTTGGTCCAAAAGTCTGGACATGAAGGAACCCCAGAAGGCCGGGTCCAAAGTGGTCTGGGTATCTTTGACCTTGAACTTTTGGGGGGAGAAAGGCGGAGGTCGCACCTGGCAGCTGAACGTTTTTTGCCAGGATGACTCGCCTTTCATCAGCTTCGCCAGGTGCGACAGTCCTACCGCAAGGCTATGGAGGCGCCAGGGCACCCAGCTCATCCATCTGCGAGGGCACCTCCCTCGTTTCTGGTAGCTTCTAACATTTTTTTTTCTTAACTGCCATTTATTTTTTTTTTTTTTTAGGGGGGGGGAGGGAAAACTGTTTTTTGAACTGCCATTTTGTTTTGGGGCGGGCCCAAAAAACAGACACACCCGACCTCCTTGTTTGGAGGTTTTGAAGGGAAACCAAAGGAGAACACGCCCTTTTTTTGGGTTCCCTCAACAAGCAACATACACACCCACCTGGTGTGCGAAATTGAATTACAGACCCTTTGATGGACATCAGAATTCGGTGAGGATTCATGTCCACCAACCACTTGAGGGAGTTGTCCAATCAAGCAAATCAAGTTATTCTTTTGCCACAAGAACACATAATGTTTGGCTCTCCCCTACAATGGGGTACCCCAGAACCAATGCAGGGCTGTCTTTGTAAATCACCCCGGAGAGACTTTTTGGAAACAACCGGCCTTTGCATTTAACCTGAAGGTTGTCATCCCTTTTGGCCAGGGGTGGAGCAAGAAAGCCTTTTTCCGGGTTGCTTGAAAAGGCCCCTCCCCATCGGCTTCCTTTGTTTGGAGCCAAACCAGCGCATTGGGTTTGGTGGCCCTGAGCCACATCTGGTTCTCAGTTTCATGTTTTCGTTTGGTTTTAACGTGCCCCACAATCCGAGTTGAGGACCTTGTAGTACCGCCGCTTGGGATCTCCAAACATTTCTGAATTGTTTAAACCATAGTTTTACATGATCCACATCTGGGGCACCAAACAATATCTGTCTGATCTACCCATTATTAATCGTTAAATCCACGCCCCATTTTCAATCTACCCATTTCTTTGTTTAATGCACCCAAACAATATATGTTTAATCAACAATTCAAATAAAGCATCGTTTTGAAGGAGGCAACACCAGTTCAGTTCAAAACTCCCATCAGAACTCCCGCGGCTCTACAAGTTGAATGCCCATGGACCGAATCCTAGCGAGTGACAGACGAGCCAAGCAGCACATCCCCTCGCGGTATGTAAGATATGTGCCATGGTCAAAACTCTTTATGTCGCCTATGGTCGTTGTTCCTCAGTAGGAATCATTACAATGGTGAGGTAAGGATACTTGCTGCCAGGTGGATGACCATCCCTGTTAACCCCAAGTAAAGGGGTCTTTTGACCATGGCACATGTGGGTGGGGCTGTTTTGAGGTTGGACCCCCTCCCCCCCCACATGGCCCCCAACAGCGTACCGTCAGAAACAGAATATGTGTGTCCAGCAGATTGAGGGTCCAGTCAAGGGCCCATGTCACATTTCCCGCACTGTCATTTCTAGTTGAAGCCTCCAAACTGGGCCTCCAAACTGGCCCAATGTTCCTGCAAGCTCCTTGCGCCGATGCACCATGTGCTGGTTTCCGCGACCTTCAGGTTCACCAACATGCCTGTGACTACTTGGCTTTTTACGGGCCAGCATCTATCTAGCAGCCCTTTTCCGTCGACATTCTTGCTTTTGCGTGGATGTTTCAGCCGCACCCCGAAACTTACCTGCGCCCCCATTCAAAGCCCCCGTTTGCACGAAGAAAATGTGAATGGCTTGCTTGGCCGCCCCCGCCGGAGGCTTAGGTTGGCACCATTCGCCGGCTGAAACCCTTGGGGCATTGACTGGACCTCATCTACTGTTTTCTCGCTGAATTCTACTTGGCCCAAATCAGGGGTACAGATTGTGATGCCTATAGTTATAACATATGTTTTGAGGAGACCCCAGTATCTTTCATGGACCCAGAGAGGAAACCCATGTGGAAGGAAACTGGCAAGCCCAACATCGCACACCAAAGCGATCGGAATAGCGAGGTCGCGATGAATCGTTTGCCCGGACATGCAGCACGCATTGTCGCAAGAACATCTAACCTTTGAAGAGCCAAGAAGCTCATGTCTTGCACCCGAGGTTCCACATCCCGAACCTTCTGCAGGGCCGCAGTCCCGGTTTGGTAAGGGTAAGGGGAACTTGGATGTGTCAGGGTACATTTTGATGACCCTTCCACAGACATGGTGAATTTGAATGGGTCCGGGCTGTTTGGTGGACATTCGAAGTCGGTGGGGGAGTTTTGGAGCTGGTTCCTAACAATTCGTCGCATGGAGCCTCAAAATCCAGGGATTTTCGTTTCAGGTCCCCCATCTTTTTTGGAGGGTATTTTAAGGACGTGGTCCCTTCGATGGGAATCAACCACCCCGGGGCTTAAGTCTGCCTCATTGAAAAGCACAAGCTGGTTGAAGAATGTGGGTTTGTCTTCAAAGGGCGTACCCCCAGAAGTGGGCTCCTGCCCCTTGTGGGTCCCTCACTCCTTTCCACTCCAAACGGTCCTCCAGTCTAATCCGAGGTCAACATTATGACAATGACTGGGCTGCTCAAGAGTAATCCTTAGTCCTTACCTTGGCTTACGCTAAGGGTTCTTTCTTTGTGGTTTCCCTACATGCATTACCCTCCTTTGTTTTTGAGGGGCGAACAACGACGCCAAGATATTGACATATCTCTACATATATATATATATAATGTATACACTGATTGAAAAGCCGTGCAGGTGGTTGAGCCCCCAGAAATTTGTTGTTTCAAGTTGGTTTCCTTGCAAGAGGGGCCGATGCGTCCCCAACCATGTTGACGTTCAACCGGTTCGACGTTCGAATAGTGAAGGCTCCAGCTTGCACCGAAGGACAGTTCGCAGCATCCTGGAGCCTTGCTAGAACCCATTTTCACAGGTTGGTTTCAAGATGGTTTGGCACAAATCGCCAATGTGTCAATTTTGGGTTGTGTCAACACCCTTCCAAAAGGTTGCGTTCCAAGTTGGTTTCCTTGCGTTCCAACATGGGGCAACTAGTTTTGACACCTGGCCAACTGGCTCGCCACAGTCTTGGGGTCCCTTTCCCTTGTTGGCGGTTTTGAACATCGGGCCCCTTGCAAGCGGGTTTTCCTGGGACCGGGCGGGAGGGGTTAGGGGGTTGGAGGGGAGGCATCCACCCAACTCACTCTAACTGGGCGTGCTTTTTGTTGAGGCTGGCCTTTTTATGGTCCTTTTCTCGCGGGAACGAAATAGGTTCTGATTTTGAGACGCACCCTTTTGATCTGCATCCTTTCGATCTATTTCAAGAGGTCAAAGAGTTCCTTCAGAGAGCTCCGTGGAGCCGCGGCACGGACGCGGCAATTTTTGCGGAACCCGTGGTTTCTTTTTCCCCAAAATGCCCATTGGTTCAGCAAGCTTTTCGCAGAGCCCGTCTGGATTTGCCTTTGGATTCGGACTCATGGTGATAGAAGATTGGGGTCCCAACTTCTGTGATTGCTTAAGGGCTTCTCCAAAATATCATTCATTCCGTAGCCATTCCTCGATTATCAGATGGTGGATGGACAAAATTCTGCACCAGTTGGTAGGTGATTCCCAGTACAAGGCTTCATTTGTCCATGGTGCAGGAGTTCGTCCATTCACAGTATCATACTTCCGTTTGCTTAAGAGCATTTCTTATTTTCCTCGATTGGTTTTAAAGGGAATCTATCACTACTGGGAATATTCGTTGTTTTTTGTTTTTTTCTTGGGGGCTTAAGCAAATGGAAGCACAGCAAAGGCCCCAGGGCCCTTTTTTGAAGTCCTCCGCTTCGCGGCAATTCTTTCTTCGCCCTGCAGCCCATTTTTGCCGAGCTCAGCCCTTTGGCCGCCGGCTAATAAGTTGCGCGGCGCGTGCAGCCGTCGGCAAATCTCATTGAGGCGGGACGTTTGCTGGGCTTCACTCGTTGCGGGGGGGGGGGGGGGATCTGGTTGCTGCCCAGATGAACGTGGAACCCAGAAAGAGGTGCTTCGCAAGGAGATGCATGAAATGCAGTTCAGGTTCCATGCGAATTTGGGGCATTATTGAACTAGAACCCACAAGTAGGTCAAGTCCCATGGCCATTCAAGTGCCAGGCTAGATGCGGGGGGGGGGGGGGGGGGGGGCAGCAACACTCAGCTAGTCAGGCACCTGAAGTGCTCAAGCTGATTCTTCATGGGGGCGGAATCAAAAAGTCGAACCTCTTAGCCTGAACGGAAAACAAGACTGGAGGCCAAATAAGGCCTGAGCTGTTCGGGGACTAAGATCTTGAGGGCAGGCTTTCCCGTGGGGATCCTCTTCCAGAGCGGATCCCATTCCATGAACCAAAAGGGAAGCCAAGGGCTGCCCAGCATGGCTTCACGGTGTGTCTTTGAACTTTTAGTTGGATATGGGGGTTGCATGTTCCGTGAGTTTCTTGTTTTTGGGGACCCCCCTTCTGCCTTGTTCAAGCGCGAACTTACGTTTGCAACTCTTCTTTGTTGTGGTGTTTTCGTCGGCTGGAGCCGGCATGCAAGTCCCAACTTTGGCGTTCATCGTGTTCAATCTCGTCCTTCCTTCAAGGGTGAGAAGTAATTCGGGAACAGCGACACTTTGACCTTTTCAATTTCGCGCTGTTGTTTTGTTGCGCTGGCTGGAGCTTTCCGGTCCAACATTTTTGTTTATCGCCACGCGCCCGCAGGCGCCATGTCGATGCAGAGCAGGGGGGCTCAGCGTCCCTTTCGGGGGCTCTTCTTTGAGTAGAAGTGGGTGCGCCTTTTTGCGAGGAGACTGCACCCTGTTTGTTTGGTTCAAAGGGAAACCAGGAAAGCCACCAGATTTGGGCTCCCATCTTTGAAGACAGATTCCCAAATGAGGCCTTGGCGTCGGTTTGTTCACGGGGAAGAACTCCCCGAACGAGCAGAAGCAGAGGAACCCTAAGGAGTGACACATGAGGGTGTTTGAGATCCCACGTTCGCTTGCGGAGTATGTGCGCCTGGGCACGTGCCACAAAGGGGACTTACAACCATAGTAGGTGGTGTATAACGAGGGTTACTTACTTTCAGAGAAAGCAACTGTTCGGTGGTTCTTTGAATGTTACATTCGCTTGGTGGTCTTTTGCCTCTGCTCCTGTCTTTCTTCTGCCGATGCTGCTCCCCAGGCCATGTTAGTTGGTGGGAGGGTATGTGGCTGTGTACCCACCCCAACAAACAATCTATTTCACAGCTGGTTTGCCTTAAAACACCACAAACGAAACATCACAAACGGGTGGAAGCACAAGGCTTTCGGTGACGCACCCGGACCTCGGTTGCATTGTGAGGGCTTGGCCATTGTCGCATGAGAGTTCTCGGCCCGGCTTTTCTTCCCTGTGACTCCATGGTTGCTTGGCCTGGACATGTCAGTTTTGGGTACCAAGGCGGCAGCTTCAGATTCTTGAACCTCATCAAGCCGGTGATGTGCGTCCTGCCGGAAGTCGAGGCCCCCGACCGCCGCGGCCTCAAACGGCCGAGGGCTTGAGGGCCGGACCGGACTGGACCAGACACCTGGAACCAAATCGAAGCGAAGCACTGGACCAATTCCAAGGGACGGTTTTCTTGGGGTGCCACGTTCTGAGCAACTCGGTGGTTTCAAATCAAAGCGCCTCCTTTGAGGCTGGCCCCTTGAAGACTAGAGACTGTTTTCTGATGTTTGTTGCGGCTCATTTCAAAGGAAAGCCAAAGGGACACCACCCATTTTTGGGGGTCCCCTATTGCAGGGCGCACCGATGTCAACAAAAATGCTCCCACAAAGGTGCCCCCTGCTCCACCAGCCACCAGCACGTCATTTTTTCCCTTAAGAGGACCACTGGTCGAAGGCAAGATCCTTTTGTGAATCCTTGTCACCGAGGAGTGAGGACCAAGTTGGGGCTCTGTGTTGCTCTTTGGCTTGCCATTCGGGAACGCTTTGGGAAGACAATTCAAGTGGTACACGTGCCAACAGTTCATAGTTTTGTGGGGAAGCCCGCTCAAGAAAAGAGTCTCAGCTTTTGAGCTTGTGAAACATGGCGCTTACCCGGTTTGTCCATCAACGAGTCAACGTTTTACATTTGCTATTTTGGAGTGATTGGTTTGCCCTCAAGCAAAGCTTGTAGCCTGAGCCAGCGCCGAGGCCGCATTCCTTTCAAGGAGAAGATTTTGTGGTCGCCTCGGGGTCCCAAGGGATTTCTCTTTCGCGCCTGGTATTGTGGGCAAAAAGATGTGGTCGACCAGATTGGGTAGGGGTGTCTCTTTGTGAGGCTTGGTACCCTTTGGTGCTTTTCGGGCAGTTGTCAGTTTTAAAGGGGGGGTGTCTCGCTTTTTCGGCCACCCGCTTTTTGAGTTTTTTTTTGGGCGTAAGAACCAAACGGACACCGAGGCTTGTTGAACGTGGGCCCCTGGTTGTCTTGGTTTGGACCACTTTCGCGGCCAACATGGCCAAATGGGGCGTCTTTCTTTCTCCATGACAATCCACTCAGGTGGCTCAAGTGAGCTGCGTCAAAAAGCCCTAGGGAGGGTGGGCCTGTTCCGAACCTGCTCAAAGGCGTGCCACCTTTCCACGTCTGGGTCACGGCTTGGGCTATTTCGCAAGGGAGCACCGAACGACCAGGGGGGATTTCCTGGTTTTCCCTTGAGGGGTGTGATAGATTGGGTGTGTATAGATTGGCCCCAAGCGATTCTTCCTTTCAGGCTGCTCTCCCTGAACATCTTAGGTGGTGCCAGGCCCTAATTGCGCAGCGCCTCATGCTGTTTAGGCTATTATGGGGGCCATGAATCTTCAAGGCCTCAGAAGGATCCTTTTGGGTCGGAAAAATGGGCACATGTGTTGAATTCAGGGACGCGCTTTTTCCATGTTTTGGTTGGCATATTTCCAAGAGGGCCTCTTAAGACGGACAGGTTCCAAGTTTCGAGGCGCTAACCCCACTCCCCCCCTCATGGAGCGCCCGAGCAGGTCGGGCCGAATTGCTTCCGCAGCAAATCGCGGGGGTTGTGTCGTGAGGGTTTCTTTTGAGCTGATGAAGCAATCCGGAAGCTGTCTTTGAACCGATCGGTTCCTGATTCATTCGCAAGCTGGGCAAATGGAATCATCACGACGGAATTCACATCACTCGGGGGCGCGACGGATGTCACCCAAAGGCGGGACTCGGTGCCGAAATCTTCTGGGTCTCTTGTATTCGGTTAGTAAACTATAAAACAAGTTTGCCCAGGTGGATCCCTTCCATTTCCTGAAAGGGACTCGGTCCAAAGACAAAGCCATCTGTTTGGTCCTGTTTACTTGGCATCCGAGCATTTTGATTAACATGGGCCGTTCTGGGGTTGGATACCTTTTCCTGAGAACCATCGGGGGTCAAAAGATCTGAGGTGGACCTCCATCTCCCTCTTCGTCTTCCTAGTGTGCTGCCAGATCCCCCTCTACGGCGTGCTGACTTCGAAGAGCTCCTCTGGCCGCAAGAAAACCCACTCGAGGAGTCCCGGGGCCGGTGCTTGGCCCTGGCGAACTCAGCCAAAGAGGAAGGGTCCCAATCATTCGGCTGAAGTTTTTTTTTTTTTCACGGCTGAAGGTTCTTTTTTTTGGTGAAGTTCTCAGCAAAGTCCTTCTTGACTTGTAGGAAGAGGCGACTGTGGACTTTTTTTTGGGTTGTGGTTGATCACTCGCGGTTTATCCCCCACGTCTGTGAATTGTAAGGGAATCTCCCCCTTGAAAAATGGGCGGTTAGTCTTCGGGGAGCCCTTTTGGTTGTATCACAGAAGTGGTCATTTCCCGCAGCCCTGGGAAGAAGGGTCCCCAGCCGGCTGAAGGTCTTTTTGGTCAAGTTCTCGGCAAACTCCTTGACTTGTAGGAACAGGCGCCGGGCGACTTTTTCTTCTTCGGCTTTGTGTGCCATTTGGTTTTTGCGTTCCCAGGTAAGCCCACCAAAACAAGAGGACCTCCTTGGGCCCACCGTGGAACCCGGCCTCGCGCACCTCGCGGATCGCCCCCGAGGCTCGGATCCCTTCTACTGGATGCGCGTGATCTTGGCGTCCAACCGGGGCACCCTCATGGAGCAGCGGCCTCGGGGTGGTGTTTTTTTTTGTCGTTCTTGGAAGTTGGGGCGGAGCGGTCGGGGCGATTTTTTGTGCACAGAACAGATGGGACGGTTCTCATTCAATGGCTTTCGGACCCCTTTTGGTTGGCTTTTTGAAGGGATACCAAAAAAGGTGAACCTCGGGTTTTTGAAGGGCCCCTTGTCATTTTAGGTGACCCCTATGTCGAGAAAAGCCCACCTGTGTAATGTTAACCCCAGATTAGTGCACCCCGGGCCCTCATCGGCAGGGTGTATCAATCTGGGGTTCCCTTATAAGAGCCCCCTGAAGGGGATTTGAGACAAGAGCTGTGAAGGTTCCTATTGAGGAAACCATTACCACGACCATGACCCACAGAAGGTGAGGTGAACCCTACCATTCCATCCCAATGGGGGAAATCAACAATGCAAGCGAGGGGATAACCGCCCCAGTCGAGAAGGCTTAAGTCGCCAGGGGTTGATTCCCCATTCTTTTCAAACATCGTTCTTTCCAAGCACCTGCCGTTTTCCCTGGGTTTTGGGAGGTTTGGCAAGAAGGATCCCTGGAAAGAATGGAAATGGAAGGTACCCCTAAAAAGTCGGCAGATTTCTTTTGGGCCTACGGCCTGAACTTGCCTTGGGGGATCCACGCTCCTCTCAACGCCCACAGGAGACTTGACCTCCTTCGCAGGTCTTGCTTGGGCGCCCCCCAAAACGAGCGTGTCCTGTTGCCATATTGGGAGGCGTATATGGTCAGAATGGCTTGATGGGGCCCAAATCTTAGTAATTCTTTACGGCCTCATGAATCATGGTAATCCTAAAGGATATGTGGTATCTCCTTTTATGCTTTACGGCCAACCTTTAAATCCAAATGACCTCATGGTATCATTTTCTAATTTTTCAGGTGAAGCGATTCTCAACGGACCAAAGGGGACACGCCGGAATCGGCCGGAGCGCGCCCTTTGGAAGGCTGGGTATCTCCCCCATCATCACCTCCGGCATGGCCCGGGGTCTCATTTTTTTTCCGCGCCCTGGGCACGGGGAGCCGCGCGGAACTCTGAGGTGTTTTGCTTTTTGCCCCCGCTGGGTCCCAAAAGGCGATGACATGGGTGTAGTAGATTAGATCACCCCAACGATTTGTGCGTTTCTTTCGGCCAAAACAAAATGGGTCAAGGGGTTCGCCAAAGCCCTCGACGGTTTATCGGGAAGTATGAAAGGATCGGTCTGTGCAACTTAACACATTCGATCGAACGGTGAGGTGATCGGCGTGCGACCAAAATTACAAGATGAAGGTTCCTTTCTTGGAGATGTTTTTACGATTCTGGTGATTCTGGAGTGTGAATTGTAATACTTTATCGACGGCTTCTCCCCTTGAAGGGGTTGTCCTCCTGAGGATGTTCTTGGATCTCCCCAGAAGTGATTCAAACTGATTCCAGTTCAAGGTATGCTTCAGGGCTTTTCCAAAGAACAGGGCTGTCCTTTTGTCAGATGACTTGGGAAAATGAAGGGGGTAGCCCGCCCTAAACACCTCTATTGCCTGGGAGCCAACTAGCCAACATGTTCCATTTTCTCCGTTTTCCTGTTTTCCCAAACAGCAACCAAAAGGCAATGCTTTTGCGATGCTTCTTCTCATCCCCTATTTGGCACCTATCGATCATGATATTCCAGCTTTAGTTGTTTGGCATTCTCAGTTTTCAATACATTGATCATGCCCCCCCCCGCCCCTTCCCCCCACAATTCTGATAGGGCCTAGCAGCGTCTTATTTTGCGTAAGTAGGCCTCATTGGATCCATGACCGGCTCCCGTTTTGGCATACAAATACCCCCGGCCGGCTGGAGGATCCTTTGCCCCCATTGAGCCTCCCAACTTGGATCGGTTCTTGGCCCGACGGTCGTCCATTCCGGGGTTTGTGCACTGGAGGTTGGCAGGATAAGTGTGGGTTTGTTTGCTTTATCTTGAGGGTAACCTCTTGTGGAGTTCACCCAAAATGCGTAGCCCTATTTTGACACAGAACCGTATGGACGATCTATTTGAGTTGGGGGCAACAGCGTTTAACATGTTTAAGCAGCTATGGCTTAAACTGCCTCCTCTGTTCGTTTTCCTTGGAAGGGGACCAGGGGCAGTTGAAACGACAGGCGAGACGCGTCCAACGAAACTCCTCGGCAGGTGATGCAGCTGCTGGCGGGCAGCAGGACGAGAAGCAAAGGGCAGGGCTCCATTTGCGCCACAGGGTTGCCGCTGTATTTCCCTCGAGGGGTGGGTGGTTTTGAAGATCACGTTGTGGGTGGGCTGCGGGAAATGACCACTTCTGTGCTACAACAAAAAGGGCTCCCCAAAGACCAACCCCCCCCCCCCCCCCATTTTTCAAGGGGAGGTTCCCAAAAGTATCACAGAAGTGATTGGAGAAACCCCGAGTGATCAACCACAACCCTGCCCTCGAAGGGTGCTTTTGAGTTTTGAAGATCACGTTTTGGCTCAAAGGAGAAGATTCTGGGAACCCTGACAAGCACCCTGTTACCTTGGGGTTGGGAAGAACGGTTTTGGACTTGATGGGTTTTGAGCATGGCACATTTGGGACCTTTTCATTTTGGCCGTCTTTGCCTATTTCATGCGTGATAAAGAGGTCACCGATTCGGTGGTAAAAGGGCTCACTCGTGAAGATCCTTCACTGGGGGATCCAACTCTTATTTCAGAACTCTGGAGTTGTATCTAAGAAACTTTGAGGAACTTCTCCAGGAAATTCGACCCACAAACACCCATGGATTTGGGTTCTAACTTCCATTTGCTGGAGATGCTTTCTTTAGAATTTCCAGCTTCTTCTTTGCAGAAGAGGACTCCAAAAGCCGTTGGCAGATTCGAATCCCCATCGAGATTGGACGCCGGCTTGGGGTTCCATCTCGATTTGGGGAGCTCGAAGAAATCTCTTGTGTCGCAACGCTGGGGGAAATGGAAGAGCCTTCCGAGCCGCGCATTTCACAGGGCATGTGGATCTGTCATCTTCCGGGGTCCCTGTATGGCTTCTTTTGAGACTGCCCTGTTAAAGGGAAGCCACCAGGAAAAACGCAGTTTTTTTGGGATCCCCCAATTTTGACGAGCCATATTCATACTTTCCCCTTGAAGGTGTGTATACATATATATATATATATATAGACATATGCTCCCCCCCCATGATCTACCTTTCTACCTTTGCACATCTTCCATGTTTGGCAAATCTGCTCATTTGCCAGCATCCAGTACCTTTACACATTGGCTCCACTGCTCAGTTGCTACTATCCACTACCTTTCCACATGCCTTTTAAGTGGCAATTACTTGAAATCCTGTCTGGAAAGGAATTCCTACTTTAATTCTCAATCAACATAGACGTCAACTGTAATTATGTCCTTCTGCAATTCTATCACACTTCTAATGAAATGATTATTCGAATCTTATTAGAAGGGATTCAAATTTAAGTTCTCATTGAGCCAGTAAATATATTTGAGGAGTTCCCTTGCTAAAGTCCATCCGTGGAGACGACGTTTTATTTGAATTCTGACTGGGGATAGAAGTCTAATGGCACTCTTTCCTTACTCAAATCTATGCATATTCTACTAGCTAAAGCTAATTTCACATCATATGTGGAGAGAAATTCCCTTTAAGTTCTCATTCAACATAGAAAAACCAAACTATATTCAAGTTCGGATTGAAATTCAATTAAACTCCATATTGGTGTAAGGTGCCTTATATGGAGCCTTGACGGGAGCTTTATGAGGAGCTTTGCCAGGAGCTGCATAAGGAGCCTTATGATCAGCTTTACACTGGAAATTTGCGACCGATTTCACCCATGAAGGTTCCTTGTTATGTGTTCAAGGGGGACTGCACAATATGGTTGCTTTTGGGTTCCTTTTGGTTACCCACTTCGAACCAACCCCCAAAAAAGGTAGCCTCAAACAACACACACACACAACTATTTCTCATTTTCAGGCTGGCACAATCTAACTCGCCCAGACTGAGGCAGGCCACAAAGCAAGTGGCGCGAATTTGTTGATTGAAGGGAGATCCGTGGAAGTGGCGGTGGACATAACTCCCCGCATAAATCATGCTCACCGAAGCGACCCCAATCAAGACCAACACCTTTTTTTGTGGGAGACAGGTGACAGTCTTACTCGTTGGGTTAGCAAGCTTCAAATGTTGGTTACACGATACGTTACTTTCATGGTTTTAGCCAAGAGTCAAACAGTTTGACCTCCAAGGTCCCTGCAAAGGAAGAAAGGTCTTCCAAGGGCCGGTCAGAATCCATGTTGGTTGGTGGATGCTTTTTGAGTTTGCTTTGGGAAGCTACAAGGAAACCGGAGGTTCCAAGTCCCACTCTTGTCAAACTCATTCTACACTTTAGACAAGCTCATTTGAGTATGGGTCAAACACATTGGATTGCAGGTTTTCATTCCTCGGCTCCATTTAGGGTTGCCCCATCTTTCTGACCCACGGCTATTGCCAGGATCATTGATGTGGACCAGACCTTGAAGGAGGACCGAGCGCTCTTCCACGGCGCGCAGAAGCTGTGTCTCGGCGAACCGGCCAACCGGCCAACCCGGTGTCACTGAATGCGGGGGGGGGGGGGGGACAACCCTTAGCCCGTGGCATACGGACAAGAGCACACACACACACACCCAAGCATCACTTGAGCCACTTGCGGAAAAAAAAAGAAAGAGGGAAAAAAGAAAAAAAATAACAGAAAAACACCGAAAGAGACACATTCCGGCAGATGAAGGGTAAGGGACAGTCCCAGCCATTGATTGTGACTTACCTGTTGAAACGCCGCTTCAGTGAGTTTCAGCGAATCCTTTGGGGCTATTTTTATAGCAATGGTCAATATTTATCCTATCATCTACCGTAGCTTACTCTTACAAAACTGCAACGCAGGACATGACGTCTACAGTTTTGTAAGTCGCCTTATGGTTTTCGACATCACCATTTGGCCGGGATTTATATACCTAGGTACACCGCCCGTAGTAGCCCGTGCAATATCGTGCGTTTGTTTTGCCGAGCCAGTGGGGAATGTCTTGCGGTCCCAACTCTCACTGGCATGCTGCTCTCAGAAGCTCATTTTTTCAGCCACCAACTATCGTCTGTCAAGCATTTTGCCATGTTCAAGACCGCATGTGGGTGCGGCTCAAAATTCAAGAGCTAGGGTTACGCAGGTTTTAGTCGTTGGTTCCATTTACCAGGTGTCATTTTTGGTAGCCATGTTGCCTGGGAACCGCATTCTGGATTCCCTTTCAAAAACCGACGGGGGAGGGGTCCTGGATCTGTTGTTCACCCAAAAGTTAATTCCCCAAATCTTTGTCGGCTTTTCGGTTGCATGCCACACACAGGCTCTTGAGGAGTCAGCCGCATGTTGCCTGGGAACCGCGTGAGGAATTCTCTTTTCACAAACCGACGGGGGGAGGGGTCCTCAATCTGTTGTTCACCCAAAAGTTAATTCCCCAAATCTTTGTCGGCTTTTCGGTTGCAGGCCACACACAGGCTCTTGAGGAGTCAGCCGCATGTTGCATGGGAACCGCGTGAGGAATTCTCTTTTCACAAACCGACGGGGGGAGGGGTCCTCAATCTGTTGTTCACCCAAAAGTTAATTCCCCAAGTCTTTGTCGGTTTTTCGGTTGCAGGCAACACACGGGCTCTTGAGAATCGGCGTCGTCTGTCAAGCATTTTGCCATGTTCAAGACCACATGTTGCCTGGGAACCGCGTGAGGAATTATCTTTTCACAAACCGACGGGGGGCGTCCTTAATCTGTTGTTCGCCCAAAAGTTAATTCCCCAAATCTTTGCCGGTTTTTCGGTTGCAGGCAACACAACGGCTCTTGAGAATCGGCGTCGTCTGTGAAGCATTTGCCATGTTCAAGACCGCATGTTGCCTGGGAACCGCATGATGAATTCTCTTTTCAAAAACCGAGGGGGGGAGGGGTCCTTAATCTGTTGTCACCCAAAAGTTAAGTTCGCCAAATCTTTATCGGTTCCCACACACACACACACCCCAAAAGAAGAGAAATAATGAAGTTCTTGTCAAGCAAACTCGAAGAAGTGACGCAATCATCCCCCCTCCACCCCCCCACCCTGCCCCCCACCCACCCAGCGCAAAGAACAAATCAAGCACAAAAAACACCAAAAATATGGAGTTCGCCCCACGGGCAGCTGTGGGTGGTCCGACTACCTCGGGCCACCTTCCCCCCCGAAAGGGCGTGTTCACGCATGGAACGGTCAGTTGGAGGCGAGTGTTGCCTGTTGGGGCGCTTTCAGGTTGGAAACAATGTTAGAAGGCCAAGCCTGGCAGAGCAGAAGGACAAGCCTCCCAAAGTGATCCGGATCCCACCTAGGATGGGACACCGTTTGTGAATCGATCCGTTTTTCTTCTTCTTTTTTTCTTTGTAATCTCCATTTGCAAGCCTGCCCGCTTGCAGTGCTTGCTCTAGGTTCGGCATGCTCATCACCATGGGCGAGGTGGGTTGGGGTGGATACTAGTGGATACCTTTGGCGTCTCTTCTGGGACGGCCGTTGGGGTGCAAGTCATGGGAATAAGTGCCATGGTGTAGGAAGCCACCATGTCACCAGCCCGGTAGGCAATTGAGACCATTGCGCCGAAATCTGATCCTTTTTTGAGGCAGTGTCAAATAGAAACCTCAGACTCCCCAGCGTTCCACACGCCATTCAAACCGCGAAAGATGAAGCTGGGCAACATCAGCTCACCCATGGAGGTCCCTGACTTGGATATGTCTGGTTTCCGGTTTGAGAATTGCGAGAAAGATTTCATGTGACCATGAGCAAAGGGAATCGACTGAGGGCAAACGGTGCTTGAACCAAATGATCCTTCATGACCCAGGCCCCGTGAACCCTAGAACCCTGAGGAAACATCAAGAGAGTAATGTTGACCCCGCCTTAATATCCCCCCACATTGAAGATCAGAAGGTTTTGGAGGGAACAAGATGTTGGAAGGTTTTTGACCTTGACCCCGTGAATAATCAGCTTCCATCAGATGATACTAGGCATTTCCAGCCTTTTTTAACAAATGAGCTCGAGAAGCAATGCAGAAATTAAGATAGCAGCAGCCAGCTGGGGAGGGACCGGTTTAATGGGGGGGGGGGGGGGGCTTTTTTTTATATTATTATTAAGGGGGTATTGTCTGAGTTATGAATTGCTAAGTATTGGAGGGCACGAGGTTTGATATTTTTTCGGCCTTTGCAAGAGGACTATCATGATGACCCCATGATGACCCAACCCCAGTTTGCCAGTTGGGGTCTTTGGGTGGGCGGCCCCTCGAAAGTGGGCCGATTTTCCGGACACCGAGGTGTAAAAAGATATATATATATATATATATATATATTGGGGTTGATTGATATGGCTATGAATTTTTAATGGGGAACCCACTCCCAAATGGTTGGACATATAAATCCCCACCTAAATGATGTCCACCAGAGGAACCCCGCATGAAAATTAATGCCCATATGGGGTCAACATTAGTCTTCTCTTTTGGGGACCTCGATGGCCTTTCGGATTCCAGGGGTGCAAACATGCCTTAGACGTAGCAAGCCGCAAGCTCTTAGCTCCAAGCCCACAGCCAGCGATTAAGACCCGGTTTTTCCATGTCCTAGTAATTTTGTCCGGGGCTCGCACGATTTTTTTTGCGACTCAAATGCTTTGATCAAGCAGTGGACACGACTCTCCTAGATTGACTCGGAGCAAGGAGCCAGAATTTTGGCTCACCGTCCGCAGAGGTGCAATTGGTGACTCATAGGCTGGCAATGCTTCGCTCAAGCAGCCCTGAATTAGTTTGGATTGGTGCTTGGGGGTTAGAAAGGTTGGGTCTTGTAAATGGCTGTGGGTCAAAACCAATGGTAGCATTTTGGGGTGGGTGCACCACCCGTTTTAGTCTATTTTCGTGGGGATTGGGATGTTCACTGTGGGCTAACCGATTTGGCTTTTGACCCATGGCCAAATGGGACACCGCCCGCTCCAATCTGATCCAAACCACCCATAGCGGATCGCGCCAGGCCGTGGCCTACGTCATGAGCGGCATGTACGGCAGCCTCCGCGAGATCGGTTTGGGGCCTACAGGGCCTTGAGATGGTGTTGGTTTTCTGGGCCTTGAGATGGCGACCTGGAGCTCCAGATTTTGTTTTTTTGAGCAAAGTGAAGGGGTTCGCAAGGGACAGCCGCCATGACATCCGCGGTTCTTGGCTTTGCGTCAAGCCTTTCAGCTACCAGGCGCTAAAGAGCAAACGAGCAGGGATTGGACGTGCACTGATCATGCCCACTCGGCCTGGTCTTTGCAGAGATGGGCAATTTTGGACCAGGAGGATTGCAAAAAGACGGATCTTGGGAGGTTTCCCTGGGCATCCAACGGACGAATCTTGGGGCCGATCGGTTGCCAGGTTTTGAGTGTGACTCAGGTGCCACTTGCGCCATCCTGCTCATCATCCAGCTCTTCTTCGCCGGAGTGGTGGTGATCCTCTTGGACGTCTTTTGACTGCAAAAAGAAGTGGCCGCGACTGAGCTGGGCTTGTCAATTTCTATGGGCTGCAAGGCTTGTGGTTCGCTTTGGGAGAATGTTGTGACAACCACCCCGAAACATATCATGACAAATCCCGCCCCAAACGTCAAAGAAACCTGCAAAGACCTGGTTTGTCGGGTGCCCCGCTCAACTTGCGCTCATAAACCTATAGACCCAGGGTCTCCGCGGCCACCACCGATCGGCACAAGGCTGACATCCACTACCCACTTGTTTTTCGGTATGTCAAATGATGTCAGCCCGAAAAAATGGTATGTACCATGGACAAAAAGGTTCTTGCACATATACCCAAAAAAGGGTAGGTGTTGAGAATAGCGGGTGGAATAAACGGCGGGAAGCCAAAGAACAGCGATGCTCCACCCGTCGGGTTTTGTGGCCTCAAAATGACGTGAACCACATGGGAGAAGGGAAAGACAAGGGAAACCAACAGGGCTCCCTTTTCCCTTTTAACATCACCCCCACCAAGGGCTACTCACCTTTCATGGACCAAACAGGTGATGTTTAAAACCAAAAAGGGACATAGGGGGACCCCTGACCAACCCTGTCCTGTGGCTTCGACCTCACATGCCTTCAGAAAAGGCGCGCCCAACGCCGCAGTTTTCGGCGGCTTTTATTTTCCCTGCCAATCTTCTTTGTATATTTCGTGGCTTTCCAGCGTTTTGGACAGATCTCAAGCATCCTTAGATTTGCTTCTTTTGGTCTTTTGCCGTGCAAACCATGAGACTTTTTCGCCCGCGTCCTTTATGTCTTTGCAATTTTTTGAGAAACTGGAACGACTTGGGCAAGTTTTCACAGACCGCCGGCCAGGGTGAGGGACTTTTTCCCATGGCCAGTTTTGTTGTTTCCTGAACTCTCAATTTGCACAAGGCACATAGAGAGACTTACTTTACCTTCTTAGCCTTAGCCTTTTTGCCTTGTTTTTTTCCCTTTCAACAGTTCAGAGTGTCCTGATTGAACGGCTCTTTAAAGCGAAGCCTGAAAGGGGCCTCTATTTCACATGCTTTGTTCAAGGGAAACCTCAAAGGAACCGCGCTTGTGGCCCTCCCCTGAAAAACTCAGTTCCGAACCGCAGGAAGTAAACCCAGTTGTACCCATGATATTTACCTAAGCACGAATCATGGGCGGACGCCTTGACAGACGCCGCTTTTCACGCGGATCATTTCGTCGGGTGAGCTCAGCTCAACCGCTTTTGGGTTGCATCTTTAGACTTTACTTTGTTGGGAAATGAAGGGGTTCTCCATGAAAACACACAACAAGTTACCGTTGTTTTTAACGCAACAACTCTTATTTAAACTGGGGTTCCCCGTTTTTGTGGGGGGTGGTTACTGCAAGGAGCTGATGCAGAAGGGCTACGGCATCGGCTCGGGCATCTCCCTCTTTATCGCCACCAACATCTGCGAGAGCTCCTCGTTGACTTTTGGTTTTTCGGGGGCGCGAGGTATCTGGATCTCTTGGCGGAGGTGGCCGGATTTGGGGTCAAAGGCTCCGATTTTTTCCATAGAAAAGTCGGAGAAGCTCGCTACTTGCGGATGTATCTGCTGGATCTTGACCTGTTTGACCTTTGTCGGTCCATTTAAGGGGTCATGGCCGACTCACCAAGCCCAGAAGAACAAAAAGGGCACATGACGGGAACATTCGTAATTTTGAAGGATATCATTCCTTGAGCATGGGAGGTCTGTAATATGTTCGAGGTTCACATAGGCCGGCGGCAAATTCACAGTTCATATGGCCACGGGAAACGGGAAGGGTCTGCCCTCGGAACTTCACAGGATGGTTTGGGTTTCATGTTCAGCTGACTAAACATTCTGCCAAAACCCGGCACATTCGGCCGGCCTCTGGAAAAACCACGCCCAAGGGACGTAGCAAGGCTTAAGCCTCAGGAAAGGTTGAGGTTTAGAGGAACACCTAACGATGGCAGCAAGTAAAACCTCCATTTGCTGAACTGAATCTGTTTCATGATTTTCCCTGGACATAATACGTTTTCTCATTCTTTTTCAGGGGGCGAACCTCGGGCGGGGGTTTGGCAAATCCTCCTTCCACTTTCCTATCTGGATGTGTCTTTTAGGGGGGCCCCCCAAATATGGTGGTTTCTATTTGAAGCAACCCCAAAAGGGGTATATAGTGGGCAACCCAAGAAGCCCTTAAGAAACCTGGTGGAACATGGCGAAGGGTTTCTGACACTGGACCTACCAGGCGTCAAGGGAAACACATGGCTACGAGCTTCAAGAGTTGAAACCGCCTCAAGAGTGGTTGGTGGATGTGAATCCCGGTTTGATGGTTTGAGAGGGTTTTAGGTTTCGAACCCCATAGTTCCAGAAAGTACTTCACATTTTGCCGAGGCATCATTTGGAAGGCCGGGAACCGCGTGCACCACCGGCGGGTAGCATAGCGAATATACGAGCCTAGTTGAATGGGCTACCATTGAACCAAACTACCTCATGATCATGGGAGAATCATGATTGTAATTCATTCATATCATTTAGCTCGTTGTATACTGGCCACGGGCTTGCGGTTCTTACAGGGAACCTTGGTTTTGTCGGTTGGTGAATCATTAGAATTTGCAGATGTTGGTCTCAGTTGCCCGAAGCAAATCAACCTTTTCACCCGGTTTTCCAAGTTCGGCCTGTTTTCGTGATGGTCCCAAAGAGTGGACAAAACATAGCTCAACTGGTTTGCTCGTTGACAAGCTTCAACCAATTCCCAGCGATTCCAGTTACCATCGAACCAGTTGTACACATGTCCAAATCATAGCGATCACACAACCCCAATTTCTGGTGTCGGTTGTTGATCACCTTTGCCAACTATTCAGTCTACTCTCTTCTCCCAAGTTCCGGTGCCACAATTGCACTTTGGCTTTACGCCTGGCCTGAGGTTTCGCACACTATTCTCCAACCATGTATCCCTCACTGGCAACCATGACACTATAGCAAGTCGCAAGTCTTCGCCCGGGTTCGCTGGGAACAGGAAGAGCTCGGGAGACTGTTCGGCAAAATCCCAACCGTCCCAACCTCATTTAGCATGGACAACTGGTTTTATCCCACCCCAACCTGCTTGGGGCACGCCTTTTTTTTACGCGTTCCAGGATTTGTGCCCTTTTCTTCAAGGCCGACGCGAGCGTCTTCAACGATGGCAAAACAACTTTGGCTTTTCGCACAGACATCCAAACCCCTATTTTCAGACAACTTGTTGCCCGAGGCCAACCGCCATTGGGACAGGTGCCCCACATGTCCGTTTTGTCACCCCAACTGAAGCCCGATTTGGCACCTCCAGGCGACAAATTCTAAAGCAACCAAACGAGGAAATCTTGGGGAACCCTGAGAAAGGATACGTCACACCAACCAAGTTACAGGAGACATGCCTGATTTTCCCCTTTTGCTACTTTTTCGACATCACCTTGGGGGGATGCCAAATTAAAGTGAGTCTTGCCTGGGTGGGGGGAAGTTTAGGTACGCCCAACGCCGCCGAAATGCACAACCCACATACGGCCAATTGATTTTTGTCTCACTTCCTTTTGACACCACCCCAAACAGCTTCCCTCAAAAAAAACACATACACCACCCCAAAGGTTGACCGAAATGAAATCAGAAACCACCCCAAAAAGGTTCCCTCAAAACACAGCATAAACTACACCAAAAAGGTTCCCTGAAAAACAACAACAAGGTTCTCTGAACATTTTCAACATGGACGCACATCTGGCAAGAGCCGAGCGTAGTTTCTCGGATCAGGTCCCGAAACCCCATCAGGCGACGCCGCAACCCTTGTTTCTGCAGGCTCAGGGAGTTCCCTGTGTCAGTTGTCCCTATTCCCTTTAAATCCGGTTGGATCACTTTTTGTACCAAGTGCGGCTGCTTTTGTTGGGGTGAAGGGGGGACACACACCCGCACTGTGGAAGGACGAGCTCCATTTCGCACCACGTTGAAACCATTGTTTGTTGGCATTTAGAGGGGAGTCGCCCGAAGCCCGGGGTTTCTTGGGTGCGAACTGGATTTCGTCCATCGGTAGGGAGCCACTGGGAGGCCTTCTCTCCGACCACCATGAACACCGGCAAAGGCGTGACAGGGCGTGAGGTGCACCCGAAGAGAAAGAACATGGAGCTGAGCTCGGCGCTTCAACCCAAAAATTTTGTCATTTTTTGGGTTCCTTTAATCAGGCAATGGTGGTTCTTCCAGTGATCTTCGTGTGATTGACCCAGAGAAGGGTGGGTTTTTGCTCCAGACATGGGATTTTTGGCACGAGATCCAAGCTTTAGGATGACTCCTGCTAAGGGTTGGAGGCAGCCAGAGCCAGAACGAGCTCACCATGAAGCCTAGATTCAGGTTTGGAACTGTAAAACTTGCAGAACCGAAAGAAAACAGGTACCTAAGGAAACGGCCTTGAGTTTGCACTTGAGTTTGCACCGCAGTCGAAGTGTTATCCAGCGTAGGTGATGCTGGGCTTCAGAGACCGGCTTCACACATCGGGTCAACCAATTGCCTACCTCTCACATGAAAAATCACAGGTGCATCAACCGCTTTTGGAAACGGAAGCGCGTCTGTCTCGTATTGTCTGTTTTGCAGTCGGCAGGGAAGGGCGTGCGCTGTGTTCTGGAAAAGCTAGCATTGAAATTGGCCTGTCTTTTTTAGGAATCGGACCCCCCAAAAAAAGGCGCTTTTCCTGGTGGCTTCCTTTTAAGCCCATCCACAAAGGGGCACCAACTCTAAAAAAAGATACCCAAGTACCGGGGGATTCCACCCGCGGCTTTGGTTTTGGTGGCTTCGGTTGTAGTTGGGCGGGTGCTTTGTTTTCAACCCAAGTTTCATTTTGCACCCTCCAAGCTTGTTTTGCTCAACCCCTTCCTCTTGTTGTAGCCCTCCCTCCTTTGGGACCCCTCCGAGTCGACTCGATCGAGTCGACCGATCGCGAGGCACAGAGTTCGAGGGCGCCATCGTGGCTACCTTCCACTTCATGGCCTCCAGGTCGGCGCGTTGGCCGCCGGTTGCAAACCGCGAGCCGCGGCTCCGGCTCGCTCGATCGGCCGAGCCAGTGCGTCGATGCTGGTTCCCCTAGGAAAAGCTTCCCCGAAGCGAAGCCCCACATGGGCGTGGCTCAAAATGAAAGAGCCAGTCCATGTACCAAGGTGCCATTTTGGGTACCTGTGTTTGACCCACAGCCACATGGGGTACGGGGCCCTGACAAGGGACAGACCCATTTGAAACGCAAGAGGGATTTGGAGCCCAACAAAATGCACCTGATCCCCGACGAAAAAGGCCAACTATGGGTGGTGGTCCCTTTTTGGTTGCCCTGCCTGAAACCACCCGAAAAAGGGTCTCGAGCTTCAAAGCACACCCACCTTTGGGCTGAGCCATTCGAATAGGTTGGTGGGGTTCGTCAATGCCATCTTTAGTCAGGATTGACATGTGGGATATTGTCACATTTGCATTCTCTAGCCGCTCGCCTCACACCTTTTGACGAACCCCCTTGTCATCTTGCCGAATAGATGTGGGAAAATGATCCCCATCTCGACAGCTTGCCGGTCGAGACGGAGTTGGCAGCTTGCCAGGTTGATTCCCACAACCCGAATGACAAATCTCGACTGACCCGCAATTTGTGGTTACCATATTCTCATGTTCCTGTTTTCACTGGGCCTGTTGGTGGGTATGTTAGTTGGTGGGAGGGAACCCTGTTTCCTGGGAACCCAGGATTGACAAACCCGACAGATCAGGGGTGTCACAATCCTGGGTTCGCATTGGACGGGCTTCTCCCCCCCAAACTATTGTGCAACGCAGAGGACCTTTGGAGGGGAGTGTTCTTCCAGGTCCCAGCTACCGGTGCCACGGTAGCTGGGACCCTCATGTTTTTTCTGACCAGTCTCGATTGGTGTCTGACCAGTCCACTGGATGTTTTTTTTTTCTCCAGCTGAAAGCTCTGGGGTCTTTGCCTAGGCCCCGGGTCCGGGGCGGCTCCATTGGGTTCGGTTCAGAGGGCTCCGGTTCGCAGGGCGGTTCCGACTTGGGATGCATGGGGCTTCCGAGGAGTGCGTGTAAATGTGCCTCACGCTGTTGATATCACCTCAGCTTCCCTGACAGCTGAAGAGTTTGAAGCTCTGGAGGTTCAGAGCAGCTTTCGGGGTTCCGGCAGGCGTGGGGGGTTTTCCCAGCCTTTACAAACCAAGTGGAAAATTGCCAAGGGTTGCCTAGTACACTCTCTTGCCGGGGATTGGGCTGGGGGACACGGGTGCGCCCGTTCTGTTTCGGGTCGCAAAATGAATGTCGGTTTCCCTTCAACCAAAGGATGAGGTTCCCCACCGTGCCATGGAAAAGTTTAAGGCCCGAAACCTGGAGAAAACAAATGCGGTTCTCCCCACTCGTGCGCCATGTTTCGGCGCGCGAATGGATTTTTCGGTTTCAGGTTCCAACCAAAAAAGGTGGTTCCCCACTCCTTCGGTGCTTTTTTTGCCAGGAGCGACAAGCTGATGGCCCTGAAAGAGGCCTTCTACCGCCAAAGCGCCCCCAACCTCACGAACCTCTTTGCCACGGCGCGGGTCTCAGCGCTGGAAGCTTTTTTCTGGGCAAAGAAGCAGCTGGGGCCAAACCGAAAGGGGCCCTTCAATGGGCTTTGATCAATTGGGTTCGACTTTATATTTTTCAGGGCGGTATCTTCCGTCTTTCTTTGTTTTACCTCAGGCATCCTAACATTTCTCTTTGCCATTTGGGCCAATGTTGGAGTTTCTCTCTGGAGACTTTGTCGAGGATGTCTGGTTTCACCTTGTTTTTTCCATGGGAAAACCGCACGGGCGGGGGGGGAGGGAAGAGAAAACCTTTGGCTTGTCTCGTCCTTCACATTGACCCACTGCACGAGCTCCCCAAACCTCGGACTCGAGGTCTTGGTCTTCTTCGTGGTGATCTACTTCCAAGGCGATTCCCGGGATCCACGGGGAACCATTCCCATGGTCTCTGGCCCTCTGGTTCTCCCTCAGCTCTCGGCATGTCTGTGTGTGTCTGTGTGTGTCTGTGTGTGTCTGTGTGTGTCTGTGTGTGTGTGTGTGTGTGTGTCTGTGTGTGTGTGTGTGTGTGTCTGTGTGTGTCTGTGTGTTTGTTTGTGTGTTTGTTTGTTTGTTTGTTTGTTTGTTTGTTTGTTTGTTTGTTTGTTTGTTTTTGTTTGTTTTTGTTTGTTTGTTTGTTTGTTTGTTTGTTTGTTTGTGTGTGTTTTTCCGGGAACCTTTTTGGATAATTTCAAAGGCACACCAAAGGAAAACACCACTTTGGGGGTACCCACATCAATTGAGCAGCAATAACAGGTGGTTGAGGATGCGGGTGTTTCTCAAAAGGCACCCATTCCTTCAGGTGGTTGATGGTTTTTTGGTTCCCCCTCAAAACCATCGAACACTATTTTGGGAATCACCCAGATACCCCACGAAAAGCGCACCAGAAGCCACGGCGGAGTTATTTGCCGGAGGTTACTCACTTACCCCACGTATGTCGAGCATGTCGGGTTTAGTTGGTTCCATTCTATCCACCTACCCCAAATCCAAAGGTAAGCGCCAGGATTTTGAATTTACCCGGAGACCCTGATGGGCACTAACTCTGGGCACATAACTCTGCTATGGTTATTAGTCCTGTCCATGAAACATAAACGCCGGTACCACCTACTTTGCAGCCTTCCCTCTCTTGGTTGATTGATAATCCTATGGACTTGTGTGCCTCACACGTGGTAACAAAGAAGAGGGGTGGATTCAACTTCTGGAGAGAGAGGGTTAATGCGCTGTCGCTGTCAAGGGCCCATGAGAACTACCAGGGCTCAGCCACTTGTTTGTGTCCACCTCACAAAACTCCCTGTTTTTTGAAAGATCCCACCAAGCCTAGAAGTTCGCAGGCCTTGTTTCCAGAAGGAAGGCAGTCTTTCAGAAAAGGTTTGTGCACTTCCATCTTCCATGTGTGTTGGGCGGGTAGGGGAACGGGCCGGCAGGCTTCAAGGTGGACCTCCCCGTGAAGTACCAGAAGGTGCGCGGGCAGCAGGCCGGAGTCGCTTCGCCTGAATCGGGGGATGTTGGTCTCCGGGGACGTTGCGACCCAGAAAACATGCCCTTAAAACAGGGCTTCCTGAAAGAGCTTCCTTGGAAGAGGGATTTCCTGAGGGGATGATGAAAAGGGGGGGTTGTCTAACACCAGCGTCAAGCTTTGGTGATGGGTCCGAGGGAAGTGGACAACCAGTTCCCTCAGTGAACTAGCCAAGCAAAGCGTTGGCAACAGGATTTCCCTTGTGCCCTTCCTGGGTGAGCAACCAAATCAACATCAACCAATCCTGGGTTCCCATGAAGCCACTGACTAGAGATCAACAAATTTGCTTTCATGGCTTTCCACAAGAAGGAGCCTGAATGTTCAAGCCAGGCGCGCCCCCAGTTTTTGCTTTCGCGCCACCGCTTCTTCTGCCGCAGAACCGGACCGCCAACTTCATGGACTGTCGACTGCTGTGCTGAGGGTGTATGGGTTTTCCATCGCTGGTACCTTCCCTCCCACTAACATAGCACCTGCGGGAGGGTACCTGAAAGATCAATTTCCTCTTGAATGAACCCTCTGTGAGGTGCCATGTTAGTGGGAGAAAGGGTAAACGCTTTTGCGATCTTTCCCAGCACATTTGGGCACAAAACAATGCAGCCAATCTGGTTCGGCTTTTCGAGCTTCCCCACGGCCCCTTGGCGGTTCGGATTGGCGGCTTGGGGCTTTGAACTCTCTCCGGGTAAACAGGTAGGTCACACCCTCCAAACTATCAAGAGGGTGTTTCTCAAAATTCGGGACCACATCAGTGGTTGTTTTTTGTTGGTTTCTTTACAGCCATCCAGCAAGGATTCCCCTATTTCGAGACCCCAAGAGGAGAAGTGCCCTGTGATTCGCAGGGCTCGTACCCTATCAAGCTCTTCTACACCTCCAACATCCCGATCATTCTGCCGGGTGCCGAGAGAAGCACGCGGGAAGGTTTCCCCTCGGTTGCGCGTGGTGTTTTGTTGGCATCACTTTGCAAACCACTGCGAGCAGGGGGGTTGATGGGATTTTCAAGGCACTATATTAAAGGGTATCTATAGGGGTCCCCGTATTTCCCTTTTACTGTCATCCACTGTAAAGAAAGGGGATGACACTGGGCATACTCACTTCAACGCAATCCAAACCCATCCAAACCACCAAAGGATTGCCATCCATGTCCTTTTGAAACCTTTAAACCCCCACAAGCCCGAGAAGACAGAAAAGAAGCGATGGTTCTTTCCTTGAGCAAAAAGGTCATGTCAAGGACCCCTGCAAGGGGGTCGTTGTATGTGGACCCCGCCGTTGTTCCAAACGACATCCGTTTAAAGGTACCACCCCCCAAAATTTTCCCCAAACAAAGTAAAGGGGTAGAAGGCAATCCTTTATAGCGGGCCTAAGTGATATATTTCTTGTTTGGTGTGGTCCGCAAGGCTGGGGAAATCTTCGAGCGGGCCGTTCGCAATCCAAAACACAGCACAAGCACACACCCATGTTTTTTTCCACTGGAGGTTCGGGAAGAGAATCTCCTGCAAAGAACCATGGTTGAAACCATTGTTTGTTGGTATTTACAAGGGAATCATCAGAAACCAGGTTTTCTTAGATGGTGCTTAGGTCCCGGCATTGCAAAAGGTGACACTTCCTTAGGCAAACCCACAAGCTCACCAACTCATGGGCCATGGGCCCACCTGGTGGTATAAACCCCCCAAGGCCCCAAGGGGGGGGCCCCTGGCACGAGGAGTTTCCCTTAGATTTGGCGCTGGGAATTTTGAGCGTTACCAGCTTAACAGTAGTTCATGAACACACATCCCTATCTTTTTTTTTGCATTGGATTGAATTTCGAGGTCCACAATTTCGGGCCCCCGCGGCCTTTTCCGGCTCATTCCTCTTCGGTCCGAGGCAGACCGCCCTGGTGTCGAACCTCTACTTCCTGTCCCAGCTGCTCTACAGGCTCCCTGCAACTGAAGCGAAGTGATCTTTGGGCCTCGGTTTGCATGATTTGAACCCCATACTTTGGAGACAAGAGGAGGGGACCCAGAAGACTTTCTTTTTTGCAAACCGAAGCAAACCGCAAGGGTGGGGTGAGGTGACTGTTTAGTGGGAGGCCTTCACGAAAAGTGTGGCTCGAGCCATGTTTAGTTGCACGGAACCCTGCGGGAACGGAAGGCTGGTGTCAGATGCCACTGGTTGTGGGCTCGGTCTCCTGATGTTTTCAACTAGAGTCCCAACAAGTTTGAGCTGTTCATGACCAAGCAGGAATCTGAGCACCTCGGATCCTTTTGCAGTTGGAACCCTTGACTCTGAGTACTTGATGTGTTTGCTCGTTCTCTGTGGCGTGTAGCAAAACTGGTCATGACATCACACAGTTTTTGCCTCGAGTGTTTTCTACCCCTGGAATCCCCACTAAAAAGGGACCCGCTGCTTAATGAGTCGGGGGATGTATTCATCAGGGTCATCAACATTGTGAATGGATCTGACAAAGCCAAAAGGTCAAGGGGGACAGGGGTTTTGGAGGTGGGGATGCTCATATATTACCACCAACATAAGCTTGTAACGTAGTGGCTCCAAAACCCATACCAGAGGATGGGAGGAGTCGCTTGGACGCCATGCCCTTAAGGAAACCAACAGGTCGATGCACTTCCCAGATACAAGTTGTGCCCGATTTTTTGTCGTTTTTTTGGAGGGGGCTTCCCTTTGCCCTTTTGTTCCGATGGGGCTGATTGGCCTGCTACTTCCCCACCACGCACCAGTGTTGCCCTTGTTTCTCCAACTTTTTTGGAGGCTTGCCTCTGAAATCGCCCCCCCCAAACAAATCCCACAAACAAGGAGTGCCCTTCTCTTTTCCCATAGGACCTCCAGAGCTCTGCGTTGTCCATGCGTTTTCCAGGCGCTTCAAGTCCAACATGCTGGTGAACCTCCTGGGCCAGTGGCAGGCCGCGAAAGGGTCTCCGGGATGTTGAACTGATGGCCAAGCTTTTTGCTGAATATGTATATATATATATACACATACATAGTTATATATATATAACTATATATACATATAGTTATATATATAGTTATATATATATATAGATATATATATATATATATAGTTATATCTCTATATATATATATATGTATATATTTAACTTATTTCCCCTGTTGGCTTCAAAGCGGACACGTCATGGCCGTATTTGGCCTCAGTTGGCCCTATTTTGAGAATTATTTTGCCTAAGCATCCCAACCAACCCTTGGCCCCAATCGGTGTTCCTGAACATAGTGCCCCCCTACCATGTTTGGCCTCCTTTTCATTTCCCTTTCACCGACCAAAACCTCCGGAGCCTTTGCGAACCCCTTTCTGGGGGTAACTTGTCCATTCTTTCCAGGGATCCTTCTGGAAACCCACCCAAAACCCTGGGGATGGAATCTTTCCAGGGATCTTTCCAGGGAAACTGGTTTTTGAAAAGGACGATGGATGAAAAGAATGGAAAAGGAATCAACCCCTCGACGCTTGAAACCTTTGAGGAGGCGGACTTCGGCGGGACCTCCATCCCTGTGGGTGGCTTTGCCTACTACATCTCCCCGCCCAATAGCGCCGGGGTGCCCAGCGTGTGGTTGGTGTTTTTTTTTCTTTAAGAGTCGGCACCCTGTTCCTCTGGGGAGGGGCGGGGGGGGGGGGCGGTCTTCATGATTTCTTTGTTTTTTGTTTGGAGTTGGAACCTTTTCTTTGTTTTTTGGAGTTGGTACCTCTTTTCTTTGGCGGGAGGGGCGAGGGGGGTTGAGTTGGTATCTTTTTATGAATTTGCATGTACTCGGGGTTTGCTTTTTCACCCAAAAGGCCTGTCTCTCTCTCTCTCTGTGTGTGTGTGTGTGTGTGTGTGCGTGTTTTTTTTTTTTTTTTGGGGGGGGCTGGGTGTTTGTTTTCGGGGTACCCTTGTCAGCTTTCAATGCAAAACGAGGAGAACCGCCACGTGTTGGGTCCCTCTTGACACAAATTTAACTCATTGGGTCGGACCTGATCTCTTTTCCGCCTTTGAATCCAGTCCATCACGACGAGTTCGCCTACCACGCGAATTCAGCATTGGGTCAGCAAACTGAAAACACTTTTTGCAAGGAGATTTCTTGATGCGCCCGGACCTCCAGTGGTGTCCCTTTCCCCATTGCACCGGGGGTCCTGCTAGAATCATGAAAGCACTGCTGGCTTTGTCCTACCTGAGCCATGATCAGCAAGCCTGGGGGGTGGGGGTTCGGGCCAAAATTGCTGAGTTGGTTTGCCAAATCACCATCCTACTACGGGTGTTAGGATCTTCGCTGATCTTTTTGCGCCCAAGGTCTCCAACATCTGGGAGGATCCTCTTCATGCCGCTCTGGACGATTTGGAGCCAGGGTTTGCCTGTTGGCCATTTCCTGTAGCTGCAAGAATACGGAGCCCAGTGAAGGAAAGCCTCGAGGGTTTCCGACCAGGGTTGCTGCAAGTCAAAAAGAGAACAATGACCACACCCGGGTAGACAATTGGAGTTGGGTCCCATTGTTTTCCTTTCTCTTTTGGCCTCGTGACTATCGCTGCAAGGACTTGGAATGATCAAGTAGCAAAACTTGGCCAGAGTAAACACTCCTGTCTCAGCCCGATAGGCTTCGGAGTGGTTTTTTGGAGCGGCTCCGGAAGGGTCTTGGGACACCGGTTGCTGTTGAGGATGCCACCTGACTTGTTTGATTTCTCGAGTGGCTGAAGCCACCAGGGGATGGATACTTTTCGTCCAATTTTGCGGGCTTGGTTTGCAGCCCACACATCTTTCGTTGAGATTCGCCCTCAAGTTGAACCCTACGTGGGTGGATTATTTCTCTCGGATTGGAGACACCCCATGGTTCTTTGGACCATGTTACACCTGTGGTTTGGGTTTGTCCGAAATGGGCGCAGGGACCAAACGTTAAAAGGGGGGCAATCAAACACTCCCGCTCGAAAGGCGAAAACAAGGTGTTGGGTGGCCCGACAAAATCTTCTTATGGGGAACCTGCACAGAAGTCCCGAAGTCCCCTTGAAAGGAACATGATCTTCCCAGAATCCTTGTGCAGGTTCAATGTTTGTCTTTCGGAGGGAAACACTTAGGCCCTTATCTGTTGGATTCTAATTTTCCGCTCTCAGCCAAAGTCGGTGTAGGCAGCCAGGGTGCCCGGATGCCAGTTTCGGGCACTGGAGGAGAGTCATATTGCCGCTTTTCTGGAGCAACCGCAGATATGTGCGCACTAGATATATTGAGCTTTCTAGCCAAAAAGAAGCCGAGGAGTGTCCTAGGATTTCAAGGAGTTTCTTGGGGCTGATTTCTACCAGTTTCTCAGGCTGCCAAGGGTTCAACGAAGGGTTTTCGAAGGGGTTCCCATGACAGAAAACAAAACACAAAAAACCAGGCGCTGATCTATGTCTCCTTCGTGCTGATCTCCTGTGCGCTCTTCTCCAAGTTCTGGATCGAGGCGGGTTGCAAGCTGCAAGGAGCGTGGCTGGTTGTCTTGGTGCTTGTGTCATGACTGGAGACACGGCTTGTTTTTCTTTGTGGCGTGCGGCATGAGCTCGCAAATGGCAGGATTCCCCCCCCTTGAGGTTTTTGCGGAGTTCCCCACTTCAAGCAGAACACCTCGGTTTCCAGGGCGATTTCCCTTCCGCGATCTTCATCTCCTTCTCTTCTGTTTTGGGGGCGGCAAGTGGTTTTCCCTTGCGGTTTCACGAGTTGCGTCGTCATTTCTCCATGTCTTCCATTTGAGTAAGCATCTGTTTGTTGTTTTCCCCTGTGGTTTTAAAGGGAATCTATCACCACTGGGAATATTTGTTTATTTTTTCCAGGGTCTTAACCAACTAGAATATTTTCCTTTTTCCCCGTTCGGGGCCGCGCGTGTTTCGGCCTTCCGCTGGCGTTGCCGCGCAACGCTGCTTGGCGTGAGGTGTCCGGTTCCTCCCCGCGGGACGTGGCCAAGCAGCTGCGGGACAACTCTATGGTCTTCAAGGGTGGGCTGCCGGGGGGCGTGGGGCCGCATGTGGGGTGGGGTGGGGTGGGAACTGGGGGAGGGGGGGAAGACAGCCAGGTAGCAACGGCCCAGTTTCGAGGTGATTTGCTGCACCCTGGAAGGGAGCGGGGCACTTTAAAACAAGATTAAGTTGTGATCGCAAGAAACCAGAGTCACTTCTTGGCCACCTGTTCTATTCCAACCGGCAAAAAACAACATGGGATCATCTCAAAACCCAACATGAGATGATATTCCCCGGCTCGGGTGGGTTCCGGTTTCGACGCCAAACTGACCTGTTAGGAGCCAATGCTTCGGCCCCGCTTGGTGAAACGCCAATAGGTGTGGCGGGTCCTTGCCTTGCCTTGGTTGTTTGGTTAGTTGGCTTGCTGGTTGGCTTGCTGGTTGGCTTGCTGGTTGGCTTGCTGGTTGGCTTGCTGGTTGGCTTGCTGGTTGGCTTGTTGGCTGCTACGGGTTGGCTGCTGTGGGTTGGTTGCTGGATTGCTTGGTTGCTTGGCTGGCCGGCTGGCTGCTTGCTTGCTTGCTTGCTTGCTTGCTTGCTTGCTTGCTTGCTTGCTTGCTTGCTTGCTTGTCTTGTCTTGTCTTGTCTTGTCTTGTCTTGTCTTGTCTTGTCTTGCTTGCTTGCTTGCTTGTCTGTCTTGCTTGGGGCTGGTTGGCTGGTTGGCCGGTTGGCTGGTTGGCTGGTTGGCCGGTTGGTTGGCTGGCTGGTTGGTTGGTTGGCTGGTTGGCTGGTTGCTAGTTGGTTGGCTGGCGTTGGCTGGTTGCTAGTTGGTTGGCTGGCGTTGGCTGGCTGGCTGGCTGGCTGGCTGGCTGGCTGGCTGGCTGGCTGGCTGGCTGGCTGGCTGGCTGGCTGGCTGGCTGGCTGGCTGGCTGGTTGGTTGGTTGGTTGGTTGGTTGGTTGGTTGGTTGGTTGTTTGGTGGTTGGTTGGTTGGCTGGCTGGCTGGCTGGCTGGTTGGTTGGTTGGTTGGTTGATTGGTTGGTTGGTTGGTTGGTTGGTTGGTTGGTTGGTTGGTTGGTTGGTTGGTTGGTTGGTTGGTGATTCTCTTTTTGTTTGGGACTGAGGGTTGGGTTTCTTTCCAATCATGGACATGGGCGATCGCACGATCGGAGAGACGTCTCAAATAGGGGACCCTCACAATTGGTGTTCAAACCATCCCAAAAGGGCTACTCGCAAAAACACGCGCACCCAATTTGCGGTTTACAGGAAACCGCTGCCCCCCCCTCTCGGGGGACCCCCCCCTCCCCATCAGAAAGGAAAACAAGCCATCTGAGGGTTTGTATTACACCCCGGGAATACACCCTTGGGAAATGACCCAGAATGATGTGAAATAACACTGGTTTATCCGGAAATGTACCTAAATGGGGTCAATACCCAGTGGGTGTATTCCCAGGGTGTAATACAAAAACCCTTAGCAAATAACAATAGGACTATTACGACGATTTCTCGGCGCCTCTGCGGCTTCCGGCGTCGCTAAATGTGTGACACTGTAGCCGGTCCACTAAAATGACTTTTGGACCTTCACGCGGCGTCCTTTCCCCTTCCTAGACGTTTCAGCTTGCGAATCCGCCAAGAAAATCGCAAAGATAGCACATAGCTGCCCCCAATGCACCGGGAGTTTCGACGGAGCCTGCCAAAATTCACACAGGGTATGGCTGGAGTTGACCCCCAACTTCTTGGGAAGACATTTGGACCATGTCGCCAACTCAAGTCTCAAACGAGCCAAAGGCTGCAATGGCGGCAGCCCCGATTGATGGTTACTTGTACGGGAGGGTCCCATTGAACGGAGTCCTTCACGCTGAGAAGAACATCCCCCTCATGTGGGCAAGCGAGGGCAGGTTCCGTTCCGTGAAATTCCATTGGTCTGTGTGTGTGTGTTTTGTATTTTTCAGGGTGTACCCTTTTGGGGGTTGGTTCAAAAGGAAGTCAAAGGAGAAACATTTACCCAGACAAATCACTTTGTTTTGTTTTTTTTTGGGGGGGGGCCTTGAAGCCACCATTAAAAGGCACCTTTGAGGAGCCACTTCAATGGACCCAGTACCACGAGGGCGGTCCATTCCCTACCAGTTTTGAAAGGTGACGGGTGTCAGTTTTGGGTGTCAATTCTCTATTGGATCTGGTACTGGTACCCTTTTTCTTGGGTAAATGACCACAAAGGCCTGCTGATTATCATATCCCTCTCCCCAAGGAGGTATGCACCTCTTACAACGTGCTGTTGTTGTCAATTTCCTTCGCGCCCCATCTAAGAAGCTTCCACTCACGTTCGCCAGGTCACCGAGAGGAGTCCCTGCTCGGGCACCCAAGTTTCATCCCGCGAGGGGTTTGAATTCTCGCAATGCCTGTCATGTAGCAGGTCTTCCATTTGCCGAACCGAACAGTTGTTCAATTCCTTACTCATTTTTCCAGACGAGAAAGGACATGGTCTTTCATTCAACCCCTCTCTTGGGGCTCCCAACTTTTGAAGGCCACAGAAGGGCATCTGAGCTGAGAAGGCGGAGCTAAAGAGGTCAACTTCCATTTGCTTAAGATTGTGGTTGTCTTGATATATCTTATTTTCCCTTGTCGATTTTAAAGAGAATCTATCACTACTGGAAATATCATTTTTTCCCAGGCAGCTCAAGCAAATGGACGTTAACAGTAAAAAGGGTTGCTCAGAGAATTGGTTCGGTCTCCTTGGGTTTGTTTGTTTCAGGGGCAATGGTTTAGATACAAGTTCTAGGGTCTTTGGAGCAAACATGTGAATGTGCAAAGTCCGAACGAGCAAGGCAATCCTGCTGCTCCCTAAGCTACTTCAGGTCAAGCACTTTTGTCATCATCAGGGGGTCCATGGGCTTCGGGCTGTGAGGAAAGGCGCCTGACGTCAATCGCTTCACCGGAGATGCTCATTTGGGTGTGTCTTGTGCAGGCCTTTCTCCGCCCATAAACAAGTCAGTTTTCCTTTGGTTTCCCTTTAAAGCCGCAAAATTAAGGCTACCTAACAAAAAGGCGCCCCCCATGTCCGTCGGAGAACAGTCACTTATTCTTGTATTTCGAAGTCACGCCGGGCGAGTCAAACCCTGGCACGTGAAATGTGGCCGGTTGTTGGAGAGTCTGTCATTGTGAACCTCCCCCTTCCCACCCTGCTGTTGGTCCCAAACACGGATGGCTAAGTGGTTGGCATGGGATTACTTGGTCCAGTTCTGGCTTCTTCAGTCCTTGGCTTGAACAAAAACAAGAGGTGAACTCGTCGCTGGCCGCGGCAAATCGTCCACTTTGTTTTCCTCAAGAGTCGACTGAGGTTGAAGGTGCTGGACATGTACATCCCCACTGCCGCGGCCTTCGGCGGTATGTGCATCGGCGCCTTGGAGCAATCCAAAGGGTCCTTTGGACGGGGATGACCCGGCTATAAACCATACCGCTGGTCTCCTAGGGAATCCCCTTCCGGTTTCCCACATTCCCTATCGCACCAGGACAGTCGAAAGGGAGAATTTGAAAGAGGCACCAAGAAGGGAGAGCAAGAGGGCCCTTGCGTTTCAAGCATCACCTTTTATCCCCTACAGTGAGCTTCCATTGGGTGATGTTTGAGTGGCCTCACCACGCGCCAGGGGGGAACTCCGACGAGTGGACACAGGTGGCTCCGAGTCTCAAAGTTCATGCCCCATTTGGGTGTTTCTCTACCAAAAAATGGACCCCAGGTAGGTGGATTACTTTTGATTTCCTTAAACAAAGATTAAAACAACAAACAAAAAGGGGTCCCCTTGTCTGAGAGTCACCCACGTGGTGTCATACTTTGAGCGGTTTCGGTTGCCGGGGACCTTTGAGACTGTTCTTGGACAATGGACTCGTCAGGTTTGCAGCGGAACCCAGAGAAACATCAATACCTAACCAAAAGGATCGCCTTGCCATCTCAGGGTTTCCCGTCGAATACAAGCCCATTTGGCTTTGTCTCAAAGTAGCGTAACCCATTGACATCAAAACGACCTTCAAAAGGGTACCCTCCCCCAACCAGCATGGGGAAAAAACACCAGAAAAAAGCCTTTCCAAGAGGAAAGCAGTCTTTATGCAGGAGTCTGTGCACCAAACCATGTTAGTTGGGAGGCTATCCTCAAAAAGCCGCCACGCCCAGTATGGCACCGAGGCATGCTGACCATCATGGCCGACTTTCTGGGCGCCATCGGTAGCGGCACAGGTATCCTGCTGGCGGCGCCTCGCCCGCCCCAGTGTTCGAAGATGACGCCCCGGCATCTTCAGATTTTGGGATGTTGAGCCGCTCCCTTGGATGCGCGGGAGTAATTCCCCACTTAGTGACTATGTATTGGAACAGAGTCGGAATATGTTTATGGTACACCCTTCTTTGTGGGCCAAGATTATATAAGGGTGCAGTTCCAGCATATAAACGGGTGCGGAAGTGCGCGCTGTGGACTTCATGGGTTTTGGGCGGACCATTTAATATATCAGGTTGGCATTGCGACTCATCTTTGGGTGGGGGCAGTTCAGCAAGGGAAACAACCTACCTGTTCGTGGGGTGTATCCCTTCTGCCATTGGTTATGTACCCCTCCTTTACGCCTCCTTATGTACCCTTACAATCCACTTGTTTAGCCCGTATTCCCTTTTTTACCCCGCACGTACACCTTCTTTGCCTCTTACTAAACCCCTATGAGCCATGGTCAAAAGACCTGCTTGCGTGGTGTCCACCCGGTTGTAAGGATCTTTAAAAACAGTTATAGTCATTCTTTTTTCAGGGAGCCATGACCATGGGCCATATAAGGAGTTGAGATCATGGCATGTATGCAGGTTGGTACTTCCAGCTGGAGGGAAGTGTTCAGCCCCGTCTTTTTTGCGGATGGCCTTGCAGGAACTCCAATGTGTAGGTGGCTGCTGGGTTTGAACCCATCCATAGCAAACAAACCTTTGGGACGGTTTTTTCCTACTCAACTCAGGGAGCAGGATTTCGATGGAGGTCCAAGCGGGAAGCGCCCAAACCTTTCATGGGCAATTTGAGCAGATCCTGACACTAGGCTTGGCGGGCTTTGGAGTAAGGCTTGTGTCTTTATTGGCCTTTAGACCTTAAAAAACCGTCTTAGCAGAACCAAACGTCAATAGGCTTCGCGCACTGCTCAGGTGACCATCATTTACCAGTACTTCGAGATGTTCTACAAGGACTGGCATGCTTTGTGTCAGGTTTTGGCTTTGGGCCCCAAATCAGGATTTGGAGTGGCATGAGGCCCTCTTTACTTTAGGGGGGTGGGTACACTTCTAGGGAGTCCCTGTCTTTTCCAACAAGGCCAGCAAGCAAACATGGGGGCGGCTTTTTTTCCGCCATCCTCGCCTTCCCGCGACCCTTCAAAACAAGCTGGTTTGGACAACCCAGTACTACTCGGGAGCCTTGGTGCCTCCAAAAAGTTGCAAGCCCATTTCATCGGCTTGTGAATTCCAGTTGCCACGAAAAAAGCTGACCATTCCATTTGCCTTGGAATTGTCAAAGAGTGGGTCCCTTGGTTACCAACGTTCTCTTGGTTTCAAAGGTAGTTCCTATTCCTGGGCGCCTCACATAATCCCCTTTTTTAGCCTCAAGCACCAGTTTCGGTGGAGCACTGTGAATTGCGACTTTCCCAGGCAAAATCTGAGTCCCTAAGGGTGAATGGTCCAAGGAAAGAACGGTTTCTTAAGGCCTTTCCAACGAACCTTGGGGAATTCTAAGGAACCCAACGGGGCACTCCACCAAGTACCCACCCCCTATCCCCTGTACTACCAGAGTTCGTCAGGAGAAAGAGCAGGGCAACATGCTCTTCTGATCGTGCGAGCCCGGAAATCCTAGAGAATTGGATGCTTGGAAAGAATGGGTTTTAACCGAAAATATGACCTCATACAATACTTCCCCATTCTTTCCGGTTTTCCAATTTTCACCCAAAACAGATGCAAAAGCGAAAAAAAAAATAAACAGGGACACACTGATCTTTGATCGAAAGAACGATGCAGGGGGACAGAATGATGGGGTGGGGAAAGAAGGGAAATAATGATGGTTGTTGGGAAAGAACGATGGTTGGGGAAAGAACGATGGTTGGGAAAAGAACGATGGCCCCGGGGAAAGAACGATGGTTGTAGGGAAAGAACAATGCCCCGGAAAACAGAACGCTGCCAGTAAGATCGATGGCCTGCAGCGGCATGACTTTGGCAGGTCAGGGGAAGGGGTTGTCTAGTCTATTGGCCCTACCCCTAGCCCGCGGGACAACTTTCTGCATGCTTCAGTGCTCGCTGCAGAAAATAGCAAAAACTGAGCCGAAACCGGCTGGAAAGACCGATCGTTGCACTGAGTGCGCGTGTGACGAAAAAATGGGGAATCAACCCTTAGAATTATAAGTTATGTGCATACTACAAAAATATGAGTATGTTCCAAAAGTATGAAGCAGTGATATAGGAAAGCAATTAAACACGTAATAGACACATAATAGAAAGCAAATAACATAACCAGATATGCGGAATCAAACGATGGGACAGATATAGATGATGATAATTCCACAATTACTATTATTAAAGATAGCTTTGAAGAATTGAGCTCCCCTAGGGCTATATTGCCCGGTCACCGCATCTTTCTTTCCTAAGCCCAGGCATATGGCTTTTGAAATGATCAAAGCTTCCCCCCAAAACATCGATTGGCTCAAAGCGAGGGGCTCGTATTGCATAGGAGGCGGGAGGCTGTGCATGGACAGCAAGAAACGGGGCAAAGCGCCCGTTCTCGGGAAGCAAAGAAAGTTCGGTCGGCCAGCCGGCGTGACCGCCTTGGACTATCTGCCAAAACGAGACGCTTTTGGCTCCTGATTTGACTGGAGAAACTCTTCTTGGTTCTATTGAAGGGGAAGTCAGGAGGACGCCCCCCATTTTGGGGTCGAGTTTGAGGAACTGGATATGAACCAGAAGTCAGCATGGGGCGCTCACATACGGAGAACCCGCTGAGTCGCAAGGCCAGCATCGGCAGGCCGCGAAGGCTAACTGACTGCCCGATCTGATCTTCGCCTGGGGTTGGCGGATCAGTCTTGGCTTCACTGTTCTTGGTACACGGGTTTTTGGCGGTGGTTTGGGGTATTTCTTTGGAAAAAGTGATCTTAACGTTTAACGAGTTGTTGGTTGCAATGGCGGGGAGAACCTCCGTTTGCTACTGGCAGACCTGGCCTTCAGGACCGCAGGCTTCAGGCGAGAAATTCACCGGCGGAGGCCGGACGCGTCGGCCCGCTCCGGCGTCCGGACGCTAAACGTGGCCCGGGGCCGCGGGGCAGGGGCCCAAGGCCCTCCCACCGCGGGTTTTGCCCGGGAGCCACGGTACTGCTGGGGCCGCAGGGCTTTGGCGCGAAACAGGCAGAGGTGCTACGCTCGTCAGGGCGCCGTGAGGATTGTTTTTTTTTGAGGGGAAGAGTAGTTTGGCCGCCCGAAGCTGGAGCCAGCGACAGAGCCATGGGGTTTATGGTCTGGCCACAATGGGGCTTCCCTGGTTTCTTTTCGTGGTCCTTGCCACGTGTGACCGAATCATTGCTGCAAATCCAGCGGGCAAGTGCCAACGTGGGTTTGGTTTCTTCTTGCGAACCATTCCTCGAATCATACGCCCGAAGTCCCGGAAGCATACCTCCACCAACAGGGAACGTTAGTCACGAAAGCTAGCTTTAGCTAGCTGAAGTTTCTCCTTGCGTAAGCAAGGTAAGGGGCTCAAATGCCGAAAGATTGATTTTTTCAATTATTTGAGCCGAAAAGATTGAAAAACATCAATTTATTAACCCCCCCCCCGGGCCTCAGGCTCGATTCCTCCCTGGTCCATCCCCCCCCCCCCCCCGGGCAGTGGCTCAGTGTTCAGCAGTCTCGGTTTGCCCGTTTTGGACTTGGTGCTACGAACTTTTACATGTTCCACCGATTCAGCTTGTTCATTTGAGACCTCAGTCTTCTCGGTAAATCACCTCGCAAGAATCTTTGCACACGCTGCATGCAGAACCCAGAGGTGCTTTAAGACAGCTTCTGACGCCTCTCGTTGCTTTCATTTTTCAAGGTTTGCCACGCATCCTACGAATCTTGCCGGGCCTCTCGTTGTACACAAGCTACCTATGAATCCACTCTGTCACCAACCCATCTCATGCAACAACTGCTAGCTTTCGTTCACCCGCTCCTCAAGTTTGAGACAGGCCTTACTGGATTTATATATATATATATATATTTATATATGTACCAGTCCCTGGGCCACGTACCCCCCCCAATGGTATGGTCCCCCCACTCCCCCGCATCATCCGTATGTTGGCGATGATGCTGGCAATGCTGGGGATGCTGTCCAGTACCGTGTGAGCCCGTGAGCCAACACCCCCGCACCTCTCGCAACATCCTACCCTAAACCAAACCACCCTGCAACCCCTCCCCAAGCCTAAATCAACCCAAACCCCAAACCCACCCGAAACCCACCGCAAAACCAACCCTGAACCAACCCTGAACCAACCCTAAACCAACCCACCAAGCCTAAACCAACTCCGAACCACACCCCAACCACCACCCCACCACCCCACCACCCCACCACCCCACCACCCCACCACCCCACCACCCCACCACCCCACCACCCCACCACCCCACCACCCCACCACCCCACCACCCCACCACCCCACCACCCCACCACCCCACCACCCCACCACCCCACCAGGGGGGGGGGGTCCACGGCCTAGAACATATATATATATATACACACACAATAGTTCTGTCTTTTGGTGGTGTGGGGAGGGGGGCAGCGAGATTTTGCAAGATCACTGATCGGCTGCATTGCCATGACTGACTTGAGGGAGCCGCCTTACAGATGTCGCAATCTGCGCCTCTTGGAAAAAAGGTATGCCAAGGCAGGTTCTGTGCAGCAAGGGCCCAGTTTTGGTCAGTGCAGCCGGTCTTCAGTGACGGGGTAAGTAAGACGGAATTTTGGTCTGCCTTATTCGCAGAGGCCACGGTCGGTTCTTTTCTGTTCATGTCCCCTCCAAGCTTGGGATGCCCCAAATCAGACATGGTGCAGCCGCTTGGGTTTGGGTAGACCAGTTTAATACCAGGTTTTGATTTCAATTGCATGCTTGAATGCCAGTTTAGGGACGAGCCGTCGTTTGCAAACCCAAGTTGGAGAATGAGGCTCTCCAGGTAACTGGACGGACCCCAAACCAAAGAGCCCTGGTCGCTGAGACCAGGCCAATCTCGGGGGAGTTGCCCGAACGCGATAGAGTCGTCTCGGAGATGGTCAAAGGCTTAGGGAAACAGGCACGCATCTGGCCCAATTCTTCTGCAAATCCCACTGAGGCTATGGCTACAGGCCTTTGATTCAAAAGGCTGCTTGGCACAGGGCGGAACATCAACACACACACACACAAACCCACACCGAAGATTCGCGACCAATGACCATCGCCTGTGCATTGGGCTCTACTCCCTTGCCCAATGGGGATGACGGCCTCTGGCCTCTGGGTGTCTGTTTGTGTCGAGGGAAGCCCGCAGGACCCCACCTTTTTCTTGGGGGGGGGGGCGCAAACCCTACTAGTTTTTGGGGGACGCTTCCCATCAAAGCATTCATGTAAGTGGAACCTCCACAGCCGAAAGGTTTCTGGCGCTCGGGATTCAATTCAATTCGCGGACGTGAGGCCTGAGGACGGCCAACGAGACCTTGGACCAGATCCAAAAGAGCCTCGAGGCCGCGAACTCGTGGAGGATGTGTTTGGGGGACTTCGGGGTGCACCCGGGTCCCTTCACTGAACTTGGTGATGGAGGGGCTCGCAAAACGACTCTGGGGTCCTTGGTTTGCCGAACCCATTCATTTTCAGGAGGTCACCATGGACCCAATGCAATCTGGGAAGCGGCCGGAGTTCACCGGAGTTTCTCTTTGAGTCCGGGTTCTTTTTTTTTTGGGGGGTATTGTTTGTTTGTTTTAAAACAAACGCAGAATCAAACATCAAGCAGAATCGGATGCTGGGGTTAGTTGGCTGATTTGTTTACCCCAAGCTACGCGAGGCCCCTTTTTACTTTGGTTTAAATGGACACCACAGGCAAGACCCACCATTTTTTGGGGGGACACATGGATGCGAAGATACTGGCCAGATGCGAAGGGCATTTTGTCCGTGAACAGGTGGCAACAAAGCCCGGGGCTTGCTGAGCCGCTTGGAAGGTCACTGTCCTCTTGAGGCCCATGAACTCTGTTTCCTTCAAGGGTTTTCTGGCAAATTGGTCCCCTCCCAAGCATAAAGTTGGTCAAAATTACCAGTCCATGGTTCATCTGGGAGGGACGTGGGGCCGAAAAGGGGGGGCTCATTAAGTTTCCCCACAAACAAGGCGCCCCCCACCCAACATGGGGAGCAGTTCATGCTCCTAGGAGAACATGTTCCTGCACAGACCCCCCCCCCAGTTGCTAAAAGGTGATGTATGGGGGAACCGGTAAGGAATGCTCTTACGGGTTTTGGGTGGAAGGGAGTAGCCTTCCAAGGGTTAGACTTCTTGTGCTCCAAAAGTTGAGTTCCGTGAAAGAAAGGACAGGAAGTTACTCCCAGGCCATAAAGGAATGGCCAAACCGCAAGGGTAGAAAATTGGTAGGAGTCCTTGTGTGTTCCCCTCACCAAAGGCCAGACACCCCGAACCGGGCGCATGGAGCCCCGAACCGGAGGCCTATCTCGAGACGAAGCGCGCCGCGTTCCCGCAGCCTGGCGCAACGAAATGGGCTGGGTAACGCGCCAAACCAAGGCCACGTGTCTCTCACCAAAAGTCGTGAGAGACACTGTTTCACTCAAGAACATGGATGGGGGTCGGGGTCACTCTTGTGGGCTTCGATCTCGCTTGCGAATGTGTGGAGTAGGTGGTTCTATTGCCCGGTTTTGGAATGTTGACCCCACATTGATCAACCCCAGTGTACAGGGGGGTGTTCTCCTCCAAAAGTGAGATTCCCCACCAAACCCAGGACTCCCCCTATGAATAAACTGTGGGTCGATTAATATGGAACATTAGGGGTTATCTTCAAGCCTTATTTTTTTGTCTGTAAACCTTTATAAGCGAACCAACAGCCAATGGGTTTTGGGCGCGCTCAAATGGCGCGAACGTATTGAAGCAGGTGATCGACCTTCGATTCGGGGGCTTGAAGCAAACGCAACCCCCTGACCCCCTGGCGGCATCGCAAATTGGTGGACTTGGTTTGAAAGTGAAGGGAACCGCCTCTACGACCTCCCGATTTTTTTCAGCAACTCCCTTCTCGCGAGCCGAGCCGCTGCTTAGGCGCTTTTACTTCCTCTCCGACGACGAGCTCTTGAGCATCATGTCGCAAACCAGGCCTTGATCGGGAGACGGGTCTGTTTGAATTGGCCGCTGTACAGGGACACCAAACGGAAACCCACTTTCTTTCTTTTTTACGGGTATCCCTATTTTGATACATGTCCAAAAGCCGGAAGACCCCCCAACAAAAAACAACAAAGACAAAAGCAAGAAACCACCGAAGCCCCAGAAAAGCAACACACCTGAATGGACATTGAGCCCAAAGTTCCACGGGTTACCCTGCTAGATGGTCATTCCTCTGGTGCATCTGGAAATGATGCTCAAATCCAAGATGGCCACAATCAACCTCCGAAGGTGAGTGAGGGACCTACCAGCCAGAGATCTGGGGACTGCGGGTATCAGCCCTCTCTGCACGACCCAAGCTCAGGGCTAGTAAACCTCCCAAAGACGCCGGAAACCCAATTCAGGCCAAACAAGCATGGCCGCATCTGCCGTGAAACTTATCGGCCCGGAAACCCTTCGGGGAGTCTTTGCGGGTTTCTAGGGCCTCTCATGTTGAGCTGCATTCATCGTGTGTGCTTGAGGTCCATTGCGGCCTGGGAAGCTGCTTGAATTCGGCAAATTTGCCCGGTTCGGTCAATTGTATGGGTGTGTCTTTTGTAGGGACCCCTAAAATGGAGGTGTTCCTTTCGGTCTTCCTTCAAAGACAGACACACCCACGCCCTGATTTGTCTACGGTCCAATTGGTCGGGACCCCGAGGCCGGAAGGGCCTAAGGTTCGTTCTTTGGTGTCCTTGAATTCTAGGAACCGGAGGAGGGGGGAGGGGGGCGGGTTCTTTTGTAACGTAATGCTAACCCCAGATTAATAAACCCCTGGTTGATTAATAGGGGGGTGTCCCCTTTTAGTGGGGATTCATCACTTTTGGAGGGAGCACCCCCCTAATAGTGGGACGGGTTTATTAATCCTGGGTCAACATTATGCCCATACCCTTTTTCGATGGGACAAGCACAGGTTTGGCAAACACCCGAGAGGAGTGGGCGCGCGCTCGCCGCGCCAAGCTTCAGGCTTCAGTTCTTGGCTGAGACAAACCAACTGGAGGCCAGCTTGACAAAATGATTAAGCACTAGACCGCGCTGTTCACGGGCAATCATGGTACTTGGGCTACGGAAGGGGCCCTTCCAGCGAGGATTGTGGATTAGGATTGGCCAACACTCCATTTGAGACTAAAGCCAGACAAGCATGCACCAGCAAAACAGAAGTGCAGCACACAGAAATGACGACAGCAAAGAGGGACACTCACGGGAGCACTGCCGACACAGAAACGCCGCACAGAAACAGACGACGAGCGGGTCGATGAAATGGGAGCTGAGTAGCCCATATTTCTGATGACAACGGAAACCAGCAGGGGAGGGGTCTTATTCAGCACCCAGAGCAGAACAGCAACACAGAGGCACCGAAAGAACCAAGTTGAGAAAAGCAGTCACAAAAAGAAGGCGGCGGCACGCGAGTCCATTTTTTGGCTTCCAGCACGAAGCTATTCGCATACCTAGCCCTTATCCAATCCAACGTCCCACAATAAGGGCATCCTGCGGGACTACCCGAACCCTCGGATTAGGCTGCCTTTGAGGTTTGACATCCAGTTATTCCAACGGGCCGGGTTGTCCTTGCTTGTTTCATGAAGCCACTTCTTTCGCCAGCCTTTGATTTTCCACGTTGGGGTGAGTCTGGTTGATGTCTCTGCCACCAAACCAAGCGGCATGATGCGGCATGAAGGCCGGAGAGTCCGCTGGGGGAAAGACGGGGCCCCGTTTTAAGCCGGGTGAAGCGTTTTTCTTTGTGAAACGCAAAAAATGCTTTTGGGAAATAAGAGTTATGTGATGATTGGGCACTTGCAACATCAACTCAGTTTTTCTTCAGTGACTCTTCTTGGCCCTTTCTTGTCTGGTGGGCTCTTACTCATGGTCACCCCCCATAAAGGGTTCCAATTCTTTTCTGTTCACTACCCGCCCAAACCCCACATTGGGCATGCATCACGTATGTAGTTGTAGATGTTTCATTATTTTTTCCCTGTGGTGGTGGACGCCCTCCTTGGATGTCCTCCTAAAAAATGGAACGCACCTGCTTTCAGGGCTTTCAATATGTCCCATATTTCATCCGTTGGCAGCTTCCAACATCACCTTTTGGCGAGTTTCCTTTGGGTAGGGTGATGTTAGATGTTGATCTGGATTCACGCAGAGGGATGGATTGTGAAGGCCAGGGTTCCCCCTTGATGTTGAACGCGCGATCCAAGAATTCTGGCTTTGCTCCAATAATTTATGTGCTTCCACCTTTGTGCGCGAATCCTGGCCCATGGTCAGGCGCCCCTACATGACTCATTTTGGTGGTTTACACAGCACCTGTTTAAGTTAAGGTTAGTTCAGGTCAGTTTCTTTTGTTATTGAACCCAGATTGTTGTGGACAGTTCGAATTTCAGATTGCCGCCTTCTGTGATTCTTCAAGGTGTTGCCACAGAAAGGGACCATCTCCCAAGCACCATGTCCAGAATGAAGGGAAGTGGCTTCGCGCCCCAGAGTGTTTTAGCCTGCCAACCGCATGTTCTTCTTGAAGTGGGGGGTATGTAGGATGAAGGGGCTCATGGCGGGTTTGCAATCCTTAAGGAGAAGGCAGGGCCCAGGCCCCGGTCAAGCCGGGGCTCCGTTCAAATCAAGCCAACACAAAGGCCGGGTAACTTGACCAGTGAGCGAAAAAAGGGGGAACATCCATGAACGTGGTTTTATCCGGTTTCAACTTTCAACACCAGACAAAGGCTTGGTTTTTCGCCACCAGCGCCAGAAGCAAACACCCGCTGGTTCGCCCGGCGATTTCAGGCCGCGGAGATGGCGCCGCCGCAGGCGCCTCCGAAGGCGACGCCGATTCGGCGCTGGGAGCAGTGCCTCAGCCAGAGCAAGGGCTTCTTGGCGGCGATCTGCTTGGATCTCTCACCTCTTTTCAGGTACTTGGTTGGTGGTTTGTATTGATGGTTTGCTTTTGGATTTGAACCCCGGGTTCTTGTAGAGGGTTAACCCCTCAACGACTAAACCACCAATCCAAACCACTAATTCGGGAGAAGCTAATCTTTAGCTCTTTGGGGGGAAAAGGTGTTGAAGTAAGACAAAGAAGCCATCCAAGGTAAGAAGAAAAACACCCCTCTTCCCCACTTGGCCGCACAACCGGTTTTCTGTTTTCTTCTCAAATTCTTCTCGCCCCAACCCCACCTTTTTGAAGCTTGAACCGTTGTGTTTTCTCATTTTGCCTCTTCCAGTTTTTTCCAGGTTGAACAAGGCTCTTCTCACCTTTTTGGGTGGAAGAAGCCGCTTTTGTTATCTCCAAACCCAATCATTCGCCCGTGTTTTGTGGTGAATGTAGCACATGAGGCGGTGGTTTCTCCCCGCCACGGCTCGCCACGGCGAGCCACGGCTCGCCACGGCTCGCTACCGGCGCAGGCTTGCAGCGGGACCTGGTGGCCTGCAGCCAGGCGATGCGGCACTGCCGCCGCTGGCCCCAGGCCTTCGCCGGGGCCACGGGGCCGCGGGGCCGCGGGGCCACGGGGCCACGGGGCCATGCTGACCGGGGCCCATGGCACGTAGCGGGGGGGGGCCGGAGGGAGGGAGGGAGGGAGGGGTGCCAAGAGGAAGATGATGGCAGGGGGGCCCTAGAGGACAAAATTCCGTTTAAGAAAAGGCGATTTTCCTTCTGTCAGTGGAAGGGATGGGAAGTTGAGTTGCTGTTTCTTTTTGGGCTCGGGAGTGTCGGGGTGGTGGCTTCAAGACGACATGGATTGGCCACCCTTAGTTGGCTGTTGGGAGTGGCTGGGACTTGGATTTTTTGTGGGTAAGTGGGAAACCCAGAACACCACCAAACCACGGGGCTCCAAGCCACCAATTGGAGGGAAGCTGAAAACTTCCAATTGTTTAAGCTCACTTGTCCAAAGCGAATCAACTTGACTTCACTTTTCGGTTTTCCCATTTTGGTTACCATTTTAGAGGCGCCAAAAGGTTAACTTGTTATTTCCAGGTCCTTTGTGCGAGTGAGTTCAGAATATGTTTTATTTGCCGCTGGGGAAGCTCGCAGGTTCAATGAGCCAAGAAGGTGATGCTTTTAAACCCAGAGGACCAACCAACAAAGCTGGAGTCACTCCCGGAGTTTCTGGGCTTGATACTTTGTGGGAGGATTGATTGTTTTTCGCAAATCCACTCAGGAAGTGAGTGGATGCTTTTAACATGACCTGGACCAACAGCGAAAACCAGGGTGTCCGGGTCCACCTCTCGGGAGATACCCCCATGGCTGTTCATTTGGCGAGGACATGGGAGGCCTACTCAATATCCCTCATTTTCTTTCAAGTAGAGGGGCCTGCCCAATTGAACCAACTGCAAGTTGCACATCGTCCCTGGCTCCTGTCCGAACTAAGCCCTGTGCACTTTCTGGTTTCCTCCAAGGACTGAAGGCCGGAGGCTAGGGTCTGAGCGTCAGAGAGGTTGCTGAAGATGGACTGATTCAGCTCATTTCATCAAGGGTGTTTCCAGGTATATGGGCGTGAGGTATGGATGCTTACATATCACCAGCACAAGCTTGTCAAGCAGTATGTGTAAACCGGAAATCGCAATGGCCAGGCGGTGTCTCTCCTGGGGCTTCTGCCAGCCTGGAGCTTGCAGAAGGACGCCGATCCGGTTCATCTGTTTGCCTCACAAAAAAGGGAAAAACAAATAAAAAAACGCAGCCGTGGGCCGAACTTGAGCTGGGTGCGAAGTCGTTGTTTTCTTTTGGAGGATGCTCGTGTTGTTGTCTTTTGTTAGGAGGGGGGAGGGCAGCTGTTATGTTTACAGGGAAGCTCTACGCGTTCCCCATTTTCCCTTTTGGGAAAACCACGAGATCCAAAGCTCGGGATTTCTTCGGTCCAGTTGCAAGGAAACGGTGATTTGAGTTGTTCAAAGCCTGCTGGCTTTGAAGGACAACGGCAGTGACCGCAATGACTGACGGCCATGCCTGGTACCTTTTTCCCTAATTTGCAGTGGAAGTCGACAAGGGGCCATTTCAAGGGCATGGTAGTCGTCCAAGACCCTGTCCACTTCCATGATGGTTGGAAGGGCAAACGTCGTGTGTTCATGGCAACGAAATGTGGGCTTCCAAGTCGTACTTTTGAGGTATGTACCTTTGAGGTACCCCCAAATTCTCTGCCATTTTTGGGCCCAGTTGGCCCATTTGGTCCATTTGAACCTGCTTCAAGCTAACCCAAGGCTGGAACCAAAGCCCACCCGGAGCAGGTTCGAGATTTGCAGCACCATTGAAAGAGGCCTTGTCGGGACCCCTATATCGTTCTCTTGCCTAAGAATATATTTTATTATTTTCCCCTGTTGGTTTTCACGAGAATCTATCACTCACTACTGGAAGTATGTTTTTTTTTTCAGAGGACTTGAGCAAATGGAAGGATCCGGGTCAGCATTGATCTCATGTTTGTTACCTTCCACCACCGTTTTTGAGCAAGCCTTGTCCTTTCCGCTCAAGCCACGTGAGTCAAGTCTCGCGTGAGGGGCTTTCAGGAGGGCATCGAACTCCTTGGTGGGCTCGGGTTTGTCGGGGTGATGGTTTCTCGCAGGTAACCTTAGTTGGCGGTTTAGATTTGTGGTTTGGATTTGGATTTGCAGTTCCTGGTTCTTCTAGGTACATGGGAAACCTCCGGCAAGCCAGAGGCGTCAGAAGGAAGCTTCACGGATGTCCCGGGGCTTCCGACTTGAACGTCGACCCCTTAGCCATGACGCGAGAGATTTTTCTTATTGGGGTGGCATCCCTGTTGCTGGTGTCATTTGGGTGTGGGGTTCCCTTTCAACAGACCGAAAAGCGTTTTCCTCAAGAGACCTCACACAATAACCCAAAACTTGGGTTTCCTCAGGATTGCCCTAGCACAAAACTCCAAACACACCCTCCTTGGATTTTCCACACTTGTTTCCCTTCCATTTGGTTTCGCTTCCAAGCACCCCCCAAAAGGGTTTCCTTAGGAAGGACCCCCCCAACACAATAATTCGGGGATTCATGTCCAACCGCGTTTGAGGTTGATCCTTATTAAAATTCATAGCCATCTGGGTCTTTTTTTGGGGGGACCCCCCAAACAAATATATAAGAATACAGTGGTGGTCCTTTTGGTTTTTTGCTTTAAAACCAACCAAATGGGCTTCCCCACCCAGCAACATTTTAGGGATCATTTGGGCATCATAATTCGCGGATCCATGTCCCCCTGTGCTTTCTTTGATGGATCCCAAAATTCAAGCTCCATAGCCATTTTCTAGGGGTTGTTTCTTGTTTCCCCCATTCTTTTCAACCATCGCTCTTTCCAAAAACCAGCTATTTTCCCTGGGCTTCCGGAGGTTTCTAGAAAGGATCCCTGGGTTCAGAATGGAACTGGAAGGTACCAAATCCCCGGCCATTTTCGGATTCTCCAGGACCCCATGAGCTACAGCTGCGGCTTGCGCAGACTCGCCTGGCCACGCGGCCTGGTGCTGCTCGAACGCCTCCGTGCGGATGGCCTGCAGGAGACGGGCCGACAAACGGTGGCCGAACGGCCGAACGACGGGAAGATGATGCCAGAAAGGGCCCCTCATTTTCGGATCATGGGTTGGTTTGCGTTTTCTTGGGTCTGGAAAAGACAAAGAGGTTTGTGGCATGTAACAAAGGGGGAGACTGCCTGGGGCTTTCACCTTCAAACCCCCCACCACCTGAGGATCCAACCAACAAGGAAGCCACAAAGGGATGGTTCAACTTGGGGTCTTTCCCGCCTTCGCTTGCCTGACTTCTGACGAGGTAAACCATTGTAAATTCCCAGATTGTTGGCAGGGACTAGCTGTAGATGACATCCAAGTTGCCGGAATCATTCAGTCAATCACAGGACAACCACGAGTTGCGAGTATTAAACAGGCGGATGGATAGGGCCTGCCCCACTAAAATGAGACCCCGGTGAAGGAAACCATCGGGGTGACTTTTTCTTGAGTTCATTGAGTAATGGAATTTTTCGGGGAATCGTACACCTCTAAGCAGGTCAACTTTGAGACACGAGCATGGCGACCTCGCACTGCCAACTTGGGTTTCCCTGGTGCGATGCTTGGGTTGGACATGAACCACACGCATCATGGACCTGTGGGCGGGTCTACGGAGAAGTTGGTGGGGGCGTTCCAGGATGTGCCTAGACAAGCCCTGGGTAAGACTGGTTTACGGGTCACCTCAGCGAACGAGGTTTTCTTCATTGTACCTCTTCATTTAGGAGTCAGTGAGACATGGGCCCCCCAAATCAACCAAGCTTCCTTGCCTCCACACCTCTCTTTCTCCGATCCATCCCTCCAGACCCCCTCCCCCCCTCCTCCCACCGCCGGGCGCAGGCCTTGACACCCCGCCCCCTCCCACCGCTCCCACGCGCAGGCCTCTGCCATCAGCTGCCACCTGGTGCTCCGCGCCTGCCATTGGTGCGCGTCCCTGGCGCTGCTGAAGGCAGAGTCACGGACGGTGGGCTTTTGGTGTCCTGCGACCCAAAGCAGGTGGTTTTTTCCTTGATCTTTTGTGGTTTTCCAGGATGAAACAGCCCAAAAAGGGTGCCTTGGAAAAAGAGGCATTCGTTCTTGTTTTCTCCGTTTTGGCCCGTTTCGAACCTCACCTTGGTGTGCCATTAAGTCGAGTTCCATCCCATCCCTTCCGAAAGCGTTTGAAATCGCCCGGCAAAGGCGCTGTTTTTTTTTTTTTAATAACGAGATCCATGTTTGCAGACCAGGTGCCGGATCCGTTTCGAAGCTTAGAAGCGTTAGAAGGGGCCGCGACTTGAACGGGGGGCATGGCACGTGGCCACGGAGACTGGCGGGGCAAGCCATCTAGGGTTTTTGAATGGAGCTCATGGCTTGAACAGGACGCCCCCTTGTTGTTTGGACGATGGTGGCTGATGTTTTGTTGCATGTTCAGAGAAATGAAGAGCCACTCCGTAAACAAGTGGCCACAGCGAGCAGCTGTTCCTCCGGGCATATATATTTTAAGGTTGAGTGCCTATGAAGCAAAACCCGAGCTGCCTATGACTTTTAGGACTTCGAAGCACCAACCACGCGTGGTGGATATGAAGGCCACGAGCCCCATATGATTTTGGGCGCGTGCCCAGTGGAACCGAGGAGTACCTCATCCCTTGCGTTTGGGGCCCTTCGCCTTGCACGTAGGCAATGGATCTGTGGCGATTGGAGGTGTCCGTGGTGTCCTTTAGAGCCTCAGTAGCATTTGGACCGGCCTCGGAGCCAGACCCGATGGGCGAAATTAGTGTCTCAAGGTACTCACTTCCAACTGGCTGTGGGTCAAAACCAATGGTACCATTTTTGGGTAGGTGCACCACCCATTTTGGAACCTATTTTAGTGGGGATTGGGACGTTCACTGGGGGTACGGGATTTTGACCCATGGCCACGAGTTCCTAGCTTTCATGTGCTTGTTTGTTCGGATCATTCTGGC